>CABHPP010140460.1:27875-42703 GCA_902168425.1 Peromyscus attwateri | reverse complement strand
GGCTGGGGAAGCACCGTGTCCCATGCTGTGGCCGGGTTTCCTTCCCAGGAACCCTGTAGAGCAATCTGTTTCCTCCATCCTCATGGACACATCATCTCTCAGAAGGAACCCTGGATTACTTATCAGCCCACGTTTTCTCAGTTACAGTAACTCTTCCATCTCTTCATTCAGAGGTAGCACCCAAGTTTAGAGTCTAGGTGTCCCCCATTCACAGACTTCTGGATGTCTTTTAGACTGAGGTGTTCCAAGAGATTCATGCATTCATGTAGCTAAGTGTGGGGATTGTTCATGATGTGCTAGGTTTCAGAGACACGCAGGGGAACAAAACTTTTGGGGACTTTGACCAGAAAAGTGGTGACATTAAATACCTAGCTCTTACAGAGGACCATGGCTTGGGGAGGATGTGGGGAGGAGCCTGGCTGGACACTGGGGAACAATAGAGGGATTTTGCTGTGATCCAGACGGGAGATGATGTGGCCATAATAGTGTGTTGGGCATAGAATTGGAGAAAAGGGAATGGAACAGATATGGGGAGATGTCTTTGTGAGTAGGTAGAGGTGTTAGCTAGCAAGGTCCTTCGTGATCCCTCATCTTTGTGAGCCCCAGCTTCCTTGTCTATAGAACAGTAAATCATAGGATTAAAAACTCTGGAGATCAAGCAAATATAATTTCTAGTTTCTTAGAAACCGGGCACTACTTCTAAGCTAGGACATGAAGGAAGAGAAGATGGATTTAAGATGCAAGACGCTCCATTGCATTTGGGGTTCTTGACTATGGGACACTGAAGAGCATCTACCTGGAGTTACTCACTAGACACTTGAAATGCCTGGAACTCAGGCAAGGGGGATGGGAGGGATCTGTTCTAGAATTTTCCAGTTCATCTCATCTGATTCTTTCATTTATTTATTTATTTATTTATTTATTTATTTATTTATTTATTTTTTAAGAAGTAGTGCTGTACAGATTACAGCCTTCAGGCATGTCTCACAGAGAGGGATGGAGTCACTCTCCTTCAGCCCATTCTCTGAGGTCAAGAGATGCTCTTAGCAGGTGTCTGTTTATCCAACCCTACACAGAATGAGCACTCACCTGGATCGCCTTCTCTGGACTTCATGACTCACTGAGATAGCTACATTACAGAGGAGAAACCAGGGAGGCTTCAGGAAATTAAGTGAGTTGCCCAAGGCCACAGACCATCTGTCAGACTTCCAAGCCCATGCTCTTAAAACGTATCCTCTAGCAGAGCGCCATCCAGTAGAACTTTCTGGTTAGAAGATGTGTTTTGTCTGCATTCCCTAGCACCATTGCCATTGACCACATATATAGCCAAGGAACTGAGATTTTCATTTTATTCAATTTAAATTTAAATTCAGTAACCACACTTAGCTAATGACAACCAAGTCTTTTAGAAGGCCATAGAAAGACCCAGAAGTTCATCATCTCATTCAAAGTAGTTTGCAATGGGTTCAGGGATTTTCTTGAGTGAAACAGTTTCCCCAGTAGGCTCCTGAGCTCCACCAAAAAGATGTTCTGGCCCTCGAGGGTTAACTAGATATTTCCTGCTGTTCACAATGTTCAAAGACACCAGATGGGAAAGTTGGATGGTACTGGAGGTGTGAAGGCCCCTGGTGGCTTCCGAGATGGGAAAAGGAAATGCCCTTTTGCAGCATCCTGGAATATCAGCTTCCAGGCTGGCATCTCAAGCAGTAGGACTGTTGCCTGGGAGACAAGGAACAGGAAAGAACACCCAGGGTAGGGTGGGGGCTACATCAAGAGCCATTCTTGGAGGGCAGTAGTTACAAACCACAGAAAAAGATAAGCAGGCTGCACTGGACACGGAGCAAAAGGTGAGGGAACGCTGGAATAGTGCCAGGTTCCAAAGGGGGAGGGGGATGTGTGCAAACAGGAAGACTGAAGGAGGGGAAGAGGTAACAGCAGCTGCTGGGGTGGGGGCGGGGCAGACAGGACCAGCAAGAGAGCAGAGTGGGGAGGCACGCAGGCTTGGGCACAAGCAGCACCGTGAAGTTTCACCCGTGAAGGCCTGGGAAATGACCTGTTGTTACCATGTAACCTCAGCAGTCACCGTTTGCCTCTCTACTGTCCCCTCCGTGGCTGTGGTAATGACTTAGTTACTCCTCTTACCCAGCAGGACGATTTTTCTAATTACTTCTAGCCGAGCTCTCCAAGTGTGCTTCCTCCTGAATTTCATTTCCGGGCCTGTTGAATGCCAAATTAATTTTTAATCACCTTTGAGGTGTTGAGTTTAATTACCCAGACTGAAAAGTGACAGGGAGAACAGGATGTACAGGGAAAGTTCGGGGGTTCTTCTTGGGAATGGGGAACAATGTATTTCTAGAATGCTGTGTGGGTGGGGATGCCTGGCTCTCCAGCTAGAGTGCTGGTGTGTCTGAGAGTCTTGGTATGCCCGGCTATGCAAGGAGAGAGAAAGAAGAGCAAGGATCCCTGGGTAAGTGAGAGCCTCGGATGGAGAGTCTCGCTTAAGAACGAAAAACAGAAGTTGGGAAGAATTTAAGTCCTAAGTCATGGAATTATGTAGCACGAATCTTAAAAGTCTTGTTAAATAAAAACAAACCTGGAGCCAGGTATTGGGGTGAACACTGAAAGATCAGAGAAACAGAACAAGCCACATCCAACCTCACCTTGCCAACTCCCCAGCTGATCTTGTTTCCTCAGACCGAAAGCCTCTGGATCTCAGCTGGACTGCTGCTAAAAGCCTAAAAGCTTAAAAGTTTCTAGTTCCTGGTCCTCACACCTTAATATACCTTTCTGCTTCCTGCCATAACTTTCTGAGATTAAAGGCGTGTGTCTTTCCCAAGCAAGACATGAGATCTCAAGTGCTGGGATTAAAGGCGTGTGTTACCATGCCTGGCTGTTTCCAGTGTGGCTTTGAACTCACAGTGATCTGGATAGATCTCTGCCTCCAGAAGGCTAGGATTAAAGGTGTGTGTGTGTGCCACCATTTTCTGGTCTCTATGTCTATCTAGTGGCTGTTCTGTTCTCTGACCCCAGATAAGTTTATTAGGGTGCACAATATATTGGGGGACACATTTCCCCTTTTTGTCTAAATAATAAAAGAAGCTTATAACTAATATAAGATAAAGTATATACAATAAGTACATACAATATATACAGTCAAGAATTACATTAACAATGTCCAGTCCATTAACAGAATGAAGCCTGATCTGCTCATCCACAGTCCAATGCTCCTTTTGTACACCTCTCTACACCCAAGAAACAGCCTTTTGTTTTTTATTTATTATTATTATTATTATTTTGCTCCAGGTTGGCTTCATATCCCTATGTAGCTGAGGATTACCTGCTAAACCATCACACCCCATTTATGTTTATGTGACACTGGATGGAACTCAGGTCCTTGTGCATGCTAGACCAGCATGTTACCAACTGAGCCATGCTTCAGACCTGGAAAACAGGTTTTTTTATATTTAGATTGTGTTTTTTATGTGCATGAGTGTTTTGCCAAAATGTATGTTTGTGCACCATGTGTGTTCAGTGCCCTGGGGAGGACATCGGATCTCCTGGAACTGGAGGTACAGAAGGTTATAAACCACCAGATGGGTGGGTGCTGGGGATAAAACTTGGGTCCTCCAGAAGGGAGCCATCTCTCTAGCCACAGGAGACAGCGTTTTAACATTATTTAAATTTTTGAAGAAAGTTAATATTTTGTGACTCATGGGAACTACCACACATTCCAGTGTGTGTATGTACATAAACACTTATTGAAGCAAGCCACACATGTTTACATATGGCTGTTGCCAACCCACAGAGGCAGAGGGGAGCAGGTGTGGCTTACATTGAGTGGAAAACAATACATTTACTTTTTAGCCATTTCCGGAAAAAAGTTTTCTGACCTTTAACCTAAGCCAGTTACAAGATACTTCTCTCTTTTTCCCCCAGGCTTCCTTGCAGCCAGGAGTGGCCACTTTTTCTACTTCTGTCCCCAAAGCACTAAGCAGAGATCTGCGGGGGAGACTGGTATGAAGCCCTGCTGTTCCAAAGGAAAGGGTGGGATGTGGCTGGGAGCTCTCCCACCTACTTCCTTTCTGAACTGAGAGTTTGCCCTGGGGAGCCCACCCAGCCCTCTAAGAACCCATCTCCTACTGAGACAGGAAACACAGGGTCATGAGCTCAGGTAGAAGGGCTGGGTCCCCATTGGCTGTGATTCAAGAGAAGAGGAATGTCTGCCTCGAGCACCTGCCCAGAGGCAAGGCTACATGCTGCTTAGATCCTAGGAGTCTCATATCATCTCAGTTGGACTGAGAAAGGGCCAGCCCCTGCCAGGAACATGTCCAATCGCTTCTGAGTGCTGGGCTCACATCAGCACATGGAGGGGTGTAAGGGAAACTGAGGTTTCTTCACTATTGGATTCTGGGGTCCTAGAGGGAGCATTTCTCAGTGTTCCCTTATCCCCTCAACTCCTTCTATAGTTCCCAAAACACAGTAATCCAAACAATGTTGGATGGTTAGGAGGATATTTGAAGGATAAATGAATGAAGGAAAAACAGTTACTAAGAGGCAGCTATAGAATTGAAAACAGCCTAGAAAGTCTGACCTAGGTATGAAGTTATTTAACAAAGGAAACCGAGTTTCCATGGGGATAATTGGCTTTCCTATGGTCACAAGAGTTAGGAGAAAAAAAAAGTTGGGATCCCAGCTCCAAGGCTGGTCCAACTCCCTGGCACAGGCCTCTCCTGCCTCGGCTTCTTGGGAATTCCCTGAGGCAATGCTAGGCCAGTCTGTAGAGGTAGGTGAAGAATCTGCCATTTACCTAGGAAAAAGCTTAAAAGGAAACTTCATGAGTTTGGGCGACTGCCAGTCACTGCTTCTCCTTCACATCCTCCAGTTCTGCTCTAAGAATTGCCAAGAACACGTCACCTCCTTAGCAGGTGCTCAGAACATATTTGGAGAATGAATGAGTCGCCTTGTATCAGTGCAAATTCCTCAGCAAAAAGTCACAGGCTGTGAAATTTCAATAAAGCAGGTAAAACTGATGTCATATCTCCTAGCTTTGCAATAGATTGGAATGTCCATTCCGGTTTGCCAATAAGCATTCTGCCACTCTATACAAGCCCAGGATATTCATCACTTGCCATCACAGAACAACGGTATGTGTGCTTGAGAGAGCCTCTCTGTGCCAAGCATGGCGACGTAAGCTGTCTCATTTAAACACCGTCGCAGCAGGATGGGCTAAGTATTTATGGCTGGCCTTCTTTTATAGCTAAGGAATTTGAGGCTCAAAGAGGGTAACTTCTCAAAGGCCACACAACCAGTCAGTGCCAGAGTCAGGTGCAAATCTGGATCTGTACCTGCATGGGAGAAGAGGGCAGGGGGAGCGTTGGAGATGTATGTAGCTCAGTTGGTGGAATGCTTGCCTAGCATGCAGAGTCCCAGGCTTATCCCCAGAACTGCATAAACTGGGCACAATGTCCCATGCTGTGTTCCGAAACTCGGTGAGCAGAGGGAGGAAGACCAGGAGTTTAAGGTCATTATCAGCTGTACAGTGAGTTTGGGGCCAGCCTGGGAGACATAGATCAGGGGCAGGGTATTAGTGAGGGGCAGGGAAGATTTGTGGGTGTGAACCTCAGAACTGCTGTGGGGAACAACTGCTGCCCTCAGACTCTGTGTGGCGAACATCGTAGTCAGAGAGCTGATGGGAAGAGAGGAGCATGCTACCAAAGTATTAGTGGGCAAGGCTCTGTATGCCCACAGGACATGTCATTTCAGCGGTCCTCTTCCTGGGCCAGGCTCAGCGGCACTGTGATTGCTCAGCTGATGTGTGTGTGCTAAGGGGTGGGGTCCAGGCATTAGGAGTGGCTGGGCTGGGCTGTGTGATGTATTTCCCATGGAGGTGCTGGTGATTCATTACCCTTCCCAGCCTGCCCAGCCACTATCAGGGTGCAACTTATAAACAAGTCAGAAAATGTCATCTAGGCAAGAGAGAGAGACAGAGAGAGGAGAGGGCTTCAGTCTCCTGCCAACCCCAAATCTCACCTTGGGAACAACATATGGACCCATAGTAATCATAACTCAGTACCTTCCTCACCTATGGCTGAAAACCCCTCTTCACCCAATTTCTGAACTTTTATTTTCTTTCTGGAAAGTTCTAGAAACTCTACTCTCCTGAGCTGGTTTTGAAGTACAATTACTTCAGTGTGAGCCAAGGATTCTGCTGCCTGGAGGATACCTCTCAGGTACTTCAGGGAGGTGTGTGTCAATAAATTAACCTGCGTGTGCCATTAACCAACACTTGCCCGAAGTCTGGCCAAGCCAAAGCAGGCTTGTTGTCTAAGTAAATAGGTCTGGGATCCTCAGACCAAAGAAAACAAGAGACAGCCTAGTCCTCAAGACACCTAAAACCACAATCACAGCAACAGCACAATTTGAGGAGCAATTAAATATCGAATTGTGAGAGTCTCCCTTGGTTCACCAGGACTTTCAAAAGGACAGGTAAGCCAAACAAGTTTGACAAAAAGCCAAACAAGATGGAAGAGTTGAACAACAGAAGCGAAGTGTCTCGGAGCTCTGGAGGTCGGGAGGCTGAGGTCAAGATGGCCCCAGGGCTGGTTCCCTCTGGGCTCTGAGGAGACTGTTTTACGCTCCTGGCTTGCTTCTGCTGATTGGCCGGCAGTTAGGCTCTGCGTTGAAACATTAATGAGATGCATTATGTCAGTGTGTTCTCTGCCGTCGCCGGCACTCTGTCTTTGCTCTTGGAGTGTGTGCCCCTGTGTTTTTCTTCTTCATAGAGATGTCAGGCAATTGGTTAGTGTCCTGTTCTCCTCTTAACCAACCACATCTTCCAAGCAAGGCTGCATTCTGAGGTGCCGAGGGCTAGGAGTTCAGTCCGTGAATTAATCTAACCAACAGCAGGTGGGGTTCGGCCTCCAGAAGCCGGTTCCACGTTTGGATCTTACACATATCTTCTTATGTCTGCCCAGAGATCCCCAAGGAGTCCTCCTGAAAATTACTTGCAATTGTCCCACCCAGACCTTTGAGGAGGTACAGGGCTGCGGGGGTGGGGGGTGGGGGGGTGCGGCACATTATCTTACTTGCTGCTCAGATGTAACTGGCCCCAGCCTGGGTGAGAGGGTAACTGTGAAGAACAGCCATTGGGAGATCATGGAGGAGTGAACCCAGGAGGGACAGAAGGTTAAAAATAGCCCCAGCAGCAGGGGTAGGTGGAGTGTGCCTAGATGACCTTTGGCCTTTGCGACTTTGGTTTTCAAACAGCAGGGCCAGAAGGTCACTAGGTCTTGATGACACAGCTCTCTACTTGGCACCCTGGAAATTTCCAGCCCTGGGGAAGTGTGACCATACGTGATGGTTTACTTCTCTTTCTCCTTTCCTGGCAGACCTTCAGAAGCTTCCAGAAACCTGGAGGGGGACCCGTGAGGACTTTTGATGTAGTCCTGCCTGTCTCTGTACTGTCTTTCAAAACAGCTGGGTGATTCAGGGAAGCCACACGTTTATTTGAGCCTCCACTGTCTCATCTGTACAATAGGGATGAGAAGGAGCATCTGCCCTGCCTGCCGCATAACCGAGGGAGGACCAGTCTAAGGAGCAACGGGCCTTGGGGTGCAGGAAGGCTTGGTGGCACTGAGTCCCATTAGCTCCTTGGTTTGCCCTTCCTTATTGCACAAGCATTACAGATATCTGGGAAGAGCTATTAGCTGTTAGATCCTTGGTACCCTGGATGTGGTTCCCTAGTGGGCAGTGCCAGCATGGAGTGGTGTAAACCGTTCTGATTCTTGGGGGCTGGTGAGATGGCTCAGTGGGTGAAGGCACTTGCTGTCAAACTCAATGCCCTGAGTTCAGTCCCCTCAGAATCCACAGGGCAGAAGGAGAGAACTGACTATGGAGAAATTTGCCCTCTGACCTACACTTACATACACACACCCATGCCCCCACCTCCAACAAATAAATGAAGAAATGTGTGTTTTTAAAAAAGCTGACTCTTAGGCCTTGTCCAAGAACTATTAAATTAGAATATGTATTTTAACAAGAACCCCAAGAGATTTGTGCACTCATTAAAATTTGAAGAGCACTACTTCGGGGGCATTGTTCTGGCTGTCCTGGGTCTATTCCAGTCCTCTGGTGGGAATGAGAGGTTTTATTTCCTCTAAGAGGATTGTGCCTCTCCCCCAACTCTAGCTCCAGGCACAGCATAGGGACTGATCCACTCTTAAATTGGCCCAGATGGCCTTTGGTACTCACTTCCAGAGCTTAGGACCAAAGGTGCTGGCTTCATGCATATCTGTCTACAGTTTAGGATGGAGCTGGGAGCCGTGTTATTTACCACTACAGTCAATCCAGGAAGAGTCCTCACAGAGAGGAAGGGAACGCACAAGTGCACTTATGCTGGGATGTGCGCTGCCACGTGCTACAGCCAAAGAAAATTCCCCCTGCTCACATCTTCTGAGCTCCCAGCTTTATCTTCCCCTTCACAGACTGACCCTTTGCTTCCCAATCCTTGTTAAGACCTGAAGAACAGGACTTAAGTGGTGACCACCTGAATGAGGTGGATGGGAGGTAGGTCTAACCAGGCAGGGGACATCTATGTGGTGTCATGCCCCCCTGAAAGGGCGGGTAGGGGTGAGGGATGGCACATGATGGCTAAAATCAAAACCCACACACCAGAGCCCTAAGGTGGGGCAGCTGGCCAAGGACAGCCTTTCTGGTAGGTGGTCCTGCCTGCACTCCCCTTCAAAGCAGACATGGGGAAGTGTTTTCTGGAATCCAGGCTCTGCCTGTCTTGGGCTTTCTGCCCGGCCCTCAGGCTTTGTGCCTGAGTACCATCCTCTTCCGACTGGAAGCCTGGTGAGAGAGGAGGCAGCAGTGACCAGTGGCTGAGCAGAGGCCAGAGCCTGGGGCGCCTGTTCAGGGCACCTCAGAAAACAGCTGCCTGGAGGCATGTGCTGCTCATAAGATGGGTGTTCCTGGGGCACAGCGGGCCTGAAATTAGTTCCCTAGAGAGTAACCGACCTCTGGGTTTTATTAAGACTAAAGAGGTTCCAGGATGCTGGCGTATCCAGATGAGCTGGCCACCTTATTCTCTGAGGCTTCTGTAGCTTGCACCCGAACAAGCAGGGATGGTGGGTGGGCAGTGGAGGCTACCAGGAAGGGTCAGAACATCTCCTTCCATAAGGCTGGACCTGGAGTTCTGTGAGTAAGGGCCCCAGAGGATCCAGACCTGAGTGCGAATACCTATGGCTGTGTGTGCAGGGTTCTCCTCTGTGTGTCTGTGTGAGGGACTGAGAGAAAGACATGTTCCATGTGAAGCTGTTGGGTGTAAACTGTGAGTGCTGAGAGAACTATAGGCTGTCTGTGTGAGGAAGAGAGAGCAAGTCAGGAGTAATCCTCACATCTATGAACCCACTATGTGAGTGCACTATGGGGTGTCTGAGTGGAGAATTCTGCTGCCTGTGGGACTGGTCTGTGTACATTCATGTGTCTGTGTCAGTTATGGGGCTTGAGAATGGGAGACACTATCTCCAAGAGTCTGGGAGGTTGTTTCAGTGTGTTGCTGTTTCTGAAATAGGGTCTCCCGCAGCCCAGGCTCCTTCGAACTCGCTGTGTGACCGAGGTGGACCTTGAACTTCTCCTCCTGACTTCACTTTCAGGGTATGGAGGTTACAGGTACACATTACCATGGCCAGTTTGTTTAGTGGTAGGGCTCAAATCGAGGGCTTCCTGCACACTGGGCAAGCACTCTACCAGCTGAGCTGCATCCCCAGCCCCTATTTTGGCATAAGTGTGGCAAACTGATGGTGGGGCCTTATGTGAGCCGTGGGAGGATTTTGCTGGTGGTGAGATGCATGTATATGTCAAGATAACATAGGTGGGGGGAGCAAGCGCTCCCACTAATGTGGTGGTTGGGTGTCAAACGTGTGCCCAATAAGCAGATGGGCAAATTGAGTCCTTCCAGAGTCAGGCCATTGTCTCACCATCTACCCCAAAGGCAGGATTTCCTGTCCCAGAACTCAGATTGTCCTTTGGTTAATTCCCAGTTCATTATGGGTAATATCCACACCTAGGAGAGTCTGTTTGCCCCTGTGAACTCCTTCCCCCCCAGTCAACTGTCTTCTCAGAGCTGAAGAAGCTGCCAGCCGCTTGGAAGCACAAAGCCCCTGGATTGCACTTGCCACTTTTTTTAAAGAGATAAAATTGCTGGTGACATTTCTGCCCTCCACTCCCAGACAGCAGCTCTTAGTTCAGATGTGTCCTTACGCCAAGGCCATCACCACGGAGCCTCTGAGGATTCCTCAGCACTCTTGTTATAAATCTGGGGAATGTTAGAAAAGTAGCATCACGTGTTTCAGAGCCTTGGCTGAGTCTGGAAGGCAGGGAGGAAGGGGGAAGGTGCAGGGAGGAAGGGGGAAATGAGGAGGCTCCCTGTCAGAGACATGGAGACATGGTTCATGCTGCCCACTCAACCGGGAAGCCACCGCCAGGACACGGCAGGCAGACGGTTGGGCACCTGTGCCTGACTTCTAGGTCTGCTCATCTTGGGACCAGCAAGGCTAGAATGAAAAGCTCCTGACAGAAGTGTGTGACAGCTTGCCGCAGATCTTCCAATGTGTCATTCCTACCATGCTCTATCCCTTCATCCTCAGCCAGGGACAGACCCTTGCCAAGAAAGAGAGAAGGGATCTCACCTGGGAGGGATGGTCAACACCAGGACAAGAAATGCTACTGTGACTTACAGGGATTCCAGTCCCACTTCTTAACACACAGAGTCCAGCTTGGCAAAGAAGGCTGCCTGTCCATCACCATTGCTGTCTTTCTGGACAAAGCGATGCCAGATGCCTTTCCCCTCTCAAGTTCCATTGAGGGAAAGTGAGGAAATAAATTTCCTCTCAATACCCTATAGATGGACTCGGGCTAGCTTTCCAGTGGCTCATAAAATAATAGCAACATTATTTGCTTTTGTGCCAAGTACTGTTAAGCAGATCTTAGGCACATCTTAAGGATGCTATTATCACCACTGCTTAGAAGAGAAAGCATGAAACTCTGCCAAGCTCACAGATACCTGGAAACCCTGTGCTGAGGCTGACACCTCAGCAGCTCACGGCCAGAGCCCTCCCATAGACTGCCCACCTCTTAGGAAAAAACATTAGTAAGAGTCAGGGAGAGTCTATCCTTTGGATGCTGGACCGCTGTGTGGGTGTTAGGAGACCTGAGCCCCAGAGCACATGATGAGCTCTCTGAGCCAGCACAGCCGGGATGCTGGAAAAGCCAACTTCACTGGGGATGGTCATGGAGGAGAGAGCAAAGGCTCAGTTTGTGCTGCAGAGAGTCAGGCTAGAAGCCAAAGAAAAGACCCAAAGCCTATCAAACAGCAAGAGCCAGAACTCTCGGCAGGCACCCTCGAAGCAGAAGCTGGTTACAGAATTGAGCCAGGCTGCTCTTCAGACTTGTTGGGCTTCAGGGGTCTCCAGGTCCGTAGACAGATCTGTGCTCTGACTAGCTGCAGAGCTTGTGGGATGGGGGACTGCTTCTGATTTGCTTCCATGTCTAGAGTCTGTGGCTTATCTTATTTTGTCCTCCTGATTTTGTCCCAGTGCCTGCTGCAGAGAAGCCTGAGCCCGTAGAGCCAGACAGCAAGAGAACAAGCTGTCCCATGTTGTAGGCAGGGTCACTGTCCTGCAGAAGGCATGCAGCAAGTAGCTCCAGTGATGGAGGGGTCTGAGCGGTCTAACCCCCGCAGGCCAGCAGTAAGTGCCTCCTTCACCAGCTAGACGTGCTCTCTGAAACTGGGTGGAAAGCCTCTTTGCACTCTTCACAATGACACAAGTCTCCTCTCTGGTCTCCTCTGAACAGTAAACAAAGCTAGTCATTACAATGTGTCTTTAGGTCAGCAATCAATCTCAAGGGGTTTTCAGTTTATGATCTGGAGACAAAACTGGGGAAGACTACCACTGCCTCTCTGGTCGCACAAGAGGCATAACATAAAGGACCCTTTAATCTCACCCAGACATCTCTGGGCCAGCATGACAGTAGGTCCCCTCCCTGGCAAACACACAGGCTCGTTAACCCGGGCACTTTACCACCAGTGACACAATGGAGCCTTGTTTACAGTTGTTAAAAGGTCACAGGAGGTGCAAGATGTCTTGAGGGCCACCAATCTTAGACTCCTTCCTGCCCCACTGTCTGGAGTTGAAAATAGGGACAGTCATACATGTGTACTACTCTGCCTATCCACTGTGCACCTTGATCTGTTATGTGCGCTACCCTGTCACATTTCTCTGTCCAGGACCATGTCTTGGTCTTGCCTAAGATCTCCACTGGCATGTATCTCACAGTGCAGTGTAGTGTGAGGACACTCAAGCCAGAGAAGATATGCCACAGGGAGCTGACTAAGGAAACACAGAACCACTGGGTTCATTCTGTCTCAATGCTGGGGTTTGTGGGGCCTGCCTGACCCTTGTAGGATACTTAACCTAAGTATCTCCATCATCTAGCTTCCAATAGCTGCCTGCCCACCTGCTGGACAATCAAAACTGTCCCCACACATGACTCTGGGACAAATTACCTGGCTGAGAACCAGAGCCACTGGTGTGTATGGCAGAAGTCTGGGTATAGAGAGTGTTTCAAGCTGGTTATGATGGCTCAAAGCAGTAACGTAGCACTCAGGAGGCTGAGGCAGGAGGATTGCTTTGAGTTCAAGGCCAGCTTGGGATACATAGTAAGTTATAAGCTAGCCTGGGCTATAGTTTGAGACCCTATCTAAAAGCAAAATGAAGATTAAAAACAAAAAGAATGATGAGTGGTCTGAGTAAGAATGGCTCCCCTAGGCTCAGGTGTTTTGAATGCTCAGTGGAACTGTTTAGGAAGGATTAGGAGGTATGGCCTTGTTGGAGGAGGTGTGTTGCTGAGGGTGAGCCCATGCCAGGTGCAGTCATTTTCTCTGTCTTTCTGCCAAGAACTTTTGGGTCAGATACGAGCTCTTAGCTACGGCTCCAGCGCCATTCTTGCTTGTCTGCTGCTCTGCTTCCAGCTGTGATGATCATGGATTAAACCTCTGAAACTGTAAGCAAGGCCCCAATGAAACGCTTTCTTTTATAAGTTGCCTTGGTCATGATGTCTCTGCACAGCAATAGAAAAACAGCTAAGAAAATAAATAAGAATAAAACTAAGAACCAAATAGAAAACACAAGTACCAGGCCCAGGTCTGAGTGTTTCACACACAATAACTTCAACTTTACTGCATCCCCACTGCCTCTGTGAAGAAACTGAGGCACAGAGTTTAATATAACCAAGGTGATACAGCTAGTAGCTACAATGAAGCCAGTAACTTTGCTAAGAGAAAGATGCAAGTAAGAAAATGGTACTCACAGTATGTTTTCATTTTTTTAAACACATATATGTATACATGTAAGTATCATAAAACACATGTATTAAGGGTCATGAGTCAGGAGATTGCAGAGGAATCTAATTTTACCTTTTTATATATGCTGTTTGTGTAGTAAGGGAAAAATGGGGTCTCCTCCCTAGTCTTGGAAGCGGGTATCTATCCCAGTCACTTCCTGTTACTATGACAACACATCCCAGCAAAAGCAGCTTAAGGAAGGAAGGTTTACTTGGCTCACAGTTAAGGCACGCACCATTTCAGTGTGGAAATCAAAGAACAGGAGCTTGAAGCAGCTGCTCACGTCACTTCTGCAGTCAGGAAGCAGAGAGCGATGAACGCCTGTGCTCAGCTCCCTTTCTATTTTCACATGGTCCAAGGCCAGGGAGTGGCACCACCCACAATGGGCAGGTCTTCTCATCTCAATTAACCTGACCAGGATGACCTCCCGCATGCCACATGGGTGCCCAGAGGCCATCTCTCAGGTAATCCTGGATCTCACTAAGTTGGCAACTGAAGTTAACCATCACGGTGTCCTCTGTCCCTTCTCAAATCTGGGGTGACAAGTAGGGTCGCTAGCTCTGAACCGAGGCAGACACTGATGGTTTGGGATTGTCCACAGACCCTTGTCTGGAGATGAAGGTGGGAATGTGGTACAGTAGTGCTTACCCTCCCAGCAGTCGCTGGAGAAGCCGTTTGTCATTCCTTTTTAGAAGGTGAAGGGAAAAGGGAGTGTTATTTTATTATTGGCTATAAGAAAAGCCCAAACCTGGCTGAGCTGCTCAAGTACGGGAAGTGGGAGGGCCGTTCAAGGTGACCAGCAGGCAGGGGTGGGGCAGGTGCAAACGCATCAGCCTAAGACGATGCCTGAGTTAAAACCACGGTAGTAGCAGCCCAGCAGTGGTGGCACATGCTTTAATGCCAGCACTTGAGAGGCAGAGGCAGGTGGATATCTGTGAGTTCCAGTCCAGTCCAGTCTGGTTTACTGAGTGAGTTCCAGGACAGCCAGGGAGAGAAACCCTGTCTCAAAAAACAAACAAAAAACCAAAAACTGTGGTAGTAGCATCCATGAGATCATTTTATGAGAAAATGAAACCATAGATAGCATATCTTTTTGTTTGTTTGTTTGTTTTTGTCTTTGTTTTTGTTTTTGTTTGAGACAGGGTTTCTCTGTGTAGTTTTGGTGCCTGTCCTGGATCTTGCTCTGTAGATCAGGCTGGCCTCGAACTCACAGAGATCCACCTGCCTCTGCCTCCCAAGTGCTGGGATTAAGGGCGTGTGCCACCACTGCCCGGCTAGCTAGCATATTTTACGGTTGCTAAGATTAATGGTTGCAGAATAGAAGCTGTAGTAGAAATGGGCTTTGAAATCAGACAGATCTGAAATCAGACAGATCTGAAATCAGACAGATCTGAAATCAGACAGATCTGAAATCAGACAGATC
>CABHPP010140460.1:0-27865 GCA_902168425.1 Peromyscus attwateri | reverse complement strand
GAAATCAGACAGATCTGAAATCAGACAGATCTGAAATCAGACAGATCGAGCCCAGTTGCGCTCGAACTAGCCCTTCCCTAAAGAGCTCAGAGTCCTTGCTGGGTACGGATGTGAAGGGCTGTGGGTGGTTGGGGTTTTCTAGGGGAACATGAAGCCTAATTTCTGACACAATCGTGTTTAATGAATGATCACTGTCGCTGCTGCCATCCCGGGGGTGGGCTGACGGCTAATGTTTTCAGTTGGATATCGGCATAATTATTTTTAGAATCAGGAAAAAAAAAATCTCATGAAGCAAAATAAAGGTGGTGAAAGATTTACAGGGAGCAAAGGGCAGAGAGGCAGCCGTTCTTCAGAACCTGGCTCGGAGCTGGTATCTGACCTACAGGGAAAGAGGTTTGAGAGGCAGGTGGCTGCACCCACTGCTTTCCCAAGGGCGAACTTCCTGCCTTTGAGCCCACTCACCACACCCCCCTCACAGATCTCAGGGAAACCCCGACGCCACAGCACCACCCCAGTTCCCCATACACCCACACCCGGCCCGGGGTATCGGGGTATCGGGTAGGCTTCTTCCTGGGACTTGAAATAGCACACGTGGTACTAGTTCCAACTACTCCCTTTTATCAGCTGGGGCTTCCCCAGGGCAAAGGACGTCATCAGCTCAAGGGGACAAACACAGAAGTCGTTTTTTGTTGTTTTCTTTCCCTTTCACTATCTTCCTTATGCTTTATTTAAATATTTTAGGTCATTCCATTAGATGAGCTATATGTCATTAAAATGTCAACTTTGTTCATTAAAAAGGGATCCATGGAGTAAAGAGAGAAAATATTTGCAAATTGTGTATCTGATAAAGGACTAATACCCAGGATATACAAAGAACTCCTACAAGTCACCACCGCCAACAGCAACAAAAACCAAAACAAGCCAACTCAAACATAAGCAATGACTTGATATTTTTCTCGACAAGTCATAAAGAGGGCCAATAACCATGAACTTCGATGCATGATTCACAGGAGAAATGCAAATCAAACCCACAATTAGATACTACTTCACACCCATTGGAGAGCTACCATTTAAAAAGAGATAACCAAGTGCTGGCAGGATGCCCCGGGCACTGTTGGGGGAAGGGGGATGACTACCTCAATGTAATACAGTATTTTTCTTTAAGAGAGGAAGGAAGGAAGGAAAGAAATGAAATAGAATTATTGTAGGGTCCAGCAACTCCATTTCCAGGTATGGACAGAGAAGAATGTTCTAAAGGTCATGCTTGAGGGCTAGGGAAGATGGCAGGGGCAGATTCTAGCTCTGTGTTCTGGGTCACCTGGCAGGCATTGAGGCCAAGCAAGTACGCTGAGCGGAAGGCGGTGGTCAGGTACTGCAAGGGCATCAATATTTTTGGCAGTTTCTACGGAAACAAGTTAAAGTATCCCGCCTTTCTCTGAAAGCAGAGGGACACCAACCCTTCCCAAGCTGTGTCCACCTTGGCTTGAAAGGAACCATTGCTACTTCCCACTAGCCCCAGCAAAGAAGAGGAGAGGGGAGTCTGAGTGCTCCGGGGAGGGGGAAGGGAGGGATTCTTTAGGTAGCATGCCAGAATATTCCAGAATTCAGACTTTTTAGCTCAGACTGTTTCATTGGGAAGTCCCCTTATGTCCACCACGGGCCTTCACACAGAGGTGACCGGAAACGTGGGCACTTAAAAAGGCCTCGGAGGGAAACACCACACAGCGTCAAAAGCCCGGGTGTCCAGCCCGCTCATTTGCCAGGCGCCACCGCAGGCAGCGCACCAGGCTCAAGAGGAGGGACTGGGTCTGACCCGGGCTCTGTCCACATTCGGCCAAAGTGTACCTGGGAACTTAGACATGTAAAAATGGACCACTGAACAGTGAGTAGTATATGTGTGGAAACGTACGCAGACACCTGAATAAAAAAAAAACAAACAAAACAAAAAACCAAAAAACCCTGAACTTGGAAGTGGCTGAAATTCAAATAGACATTCCCCCAAAGATATACAAATGTCCAGTAAGTATGTAAAAAGAGGCAGGCAACATTACTCAACAGGGAAATGCAAATCCGAACCGAACCACAGTGACACACCTCTTCAAGCCCACCAGTTAAGAAAGGATGGATTCTGACAATTGTCGGGAAAGGTGGGGACGTTGGAATTCTCACACACAGCTGGAGGCCATATAAAAGCAGCAGCTGTGAGACAGTTACCTCTTAAAACGAAAGTTTAAAAAAATAGGAAATGAAAATTACAAATGAGTTAGCGTTCTGAAAAGAAACAAAATCAAAGACTTTACGTTCCAATGCATTGGTTTTCTTTTTGGCAGAAAAAAATGAGGTATAATCCTTAAAAAATCACTATTTATTCAATCTATACACTAAATACATGTAAACTGCATTAGACTGTTTTTTATTATACTTTTAATTTATTTAACTCTAAACAAACAGAAGAACTAGGAATATCAATAGATTTTACCGATGGGGATTTTTTTCCCTTAAATCTTTAATTTAAATGCTACATTTAAAAGGTCTGGGGATAGCATTGTTGGTAAAATGCCTGCTTCAAAAACGAAAGGGCCAGAATTTGTATTCCCAGCACCCACAAGAAGCTGAGTGGCAGCTTGTGCCTGTAACCCCAGCCCTGGGTGGCAGAGGATGCCCAGGAAGGCCGTCGTACAGGACTGGGCTCTGAGCCAAACTGCCACCATCTCAGGAGTTTGGCTGGGCCTGCTTGCCAAAGATCCTCACAGCTGGGTTGACGGAGGGGGCCGAGAGGGTCACTGGACCCTCACCTGAGTACCCAGCTCCAGGACCCAATTCTCCCCGAATTTCTCATGGTCTTGGGGACTCTGGAAACTGCTGGAGGATCTAGGTGGGGAAAGAAGAAGCTCCATCAGGCTGCACAGGTCAGCGGGCAGTCCTCACTCCTGCTGTGTACAGACCTTCCGGTGTGGGACTTTGTGGTTGCCCATGTTCCTTCCTATAACCTGTCACCCATAGTTATAAGTTATAACTATAAGTTATACACACACACACACACACATACACACACACACACACACACACACACACACACACACACACACCTTTATTTTAAATATAGAATGGTGGCATATGTTGAAATCCCAACACAGGGGGTTTAGAGGCAGGAAGACCAGGGGTTCAGTCAGCCTGGCCTACATAGTAAGATGGAAGCCAGCCTGGGCTGCTTGAGACTATGTCTCAACAAACAAACAAACAAACAAACAACAACAAATAAATAGTTTGTTCCCAGGGCATTGGGTGAGGTGGTAACTATATTGATAATTCACTTTCTCTATTCCTTTGATAAACAAGGAGACCTCAAAGTCATGCCTGGAAATGCAGATCCTTCCAATCAACGAGAAGAAGGCTGACTTTTCCATGTCCTGTCTTCTATATGTCCAGCCTGTAAGATTCAGGAAAAGATGGATTCAGAAATGCATGGGGAAGCATATCGCTGACTAATGCCCAGAGAACTAGACATGTGCAAACAAGAGGCCGGGCCTCAAAATCAAGAGCAGTTTCCAGGGATTCGGATTGCACACTGCTTGTTAACAATCTCACCGACTCTGTGGACAGTAAAAATAAAACAAAACAAAACCAACAACAAGCAAACTGATTGTTGCCTTTGTTAAAAAGGGTAAAACAGTGGGGAATGGATGTGTAAACTTGAGTGTGATTTTAGTTTTGTGGTGATATTTTATCTGTGTCCCCCAATAAAGTTTATCTGAAGATCAGAGGAAAAAGCCAGCCACTACATTAAACCTAGAAGTCAGGCAATGGTAGCACACGCCTGTAATCCTATCACTTGGTAGGCAAGGATCTGTCTGGATCTCTGTGAGTTCAAAGCCACACTGGGAACAGAGCCAGGCATGGTGGCACCTTCTCCCCGCCCAGCAGGGTCTAGTTATTCGTGGGTCTCGGGCCGAGAATCACCTGAAAGAAATGGGAGGGAGAGGAACGAAGCCTAGCACAAATGGGACACGGGGCCAATCTGAGAGTGTCAAGGCTTCGTTTATTGAAAATGATGCTGAGGCTTTATAGGCAGTTTTCAGGCGGGGAGGGGAGCAGAGAGAGCGAGGAGAGAAGAGTGGGCATTCCTAAGGGGGTCAGGGTGAGGTCACTTTGCTCCCAGGCCCTGCAGCTAGCTGATTAGCATCTGTTTAGAAGGTTTATCTAGTCGTAAATCCCGGAGTCTGGCCAGTACCAGGCCTCTGTCATGGGTTGATTAATACATGTTTCAGGAGGTCTTATCTAATTGTAAATCCTGAAGACCGCTGTGCCAGGTATCTGAATTTACGAAGTTTTAATAACTCAGGGAAAGTGATACAGCTGTCTCTAACAGCACATGCCTTAAATTCCAACATTAGTTAACCATAAAGGTCTGGAGGTCTGTACAGACAGGAAGGAAGTGACAGAGCTGGGCAGGAAGAGGAAATGATGTAGCTGGGTGGAGAGAGGAAGTGAGATGCAGAACAGAAAGGCATATAGGTGTGGGTATACAGGAAGTAGTTCTCTTTGGTGGAGAATCTCTAAGTAGTGAGAACATGGCTGGCTTCTTTCTGCTTTTCTGATCTCTCAGCTTTTTACCCCAATATCTGGCTCCAGGTTTTTATTAATAAGACCGGTTAGCACTTCGTCCTCCATAGTTTGTCTATAAAAGTAACACCTGCTAAGTAAGAGTAACTTGTTATTCAGTAAGAATTTACTGTTTTTCTTTCTTCCCCTTCTTTTCTTTTTGCAGTGCTGGGTCTGGAACCTAGAGCCCTGTACCAGCTGGGCAAGTGTTTTGCCATTGAGTCACATCCCAAAACAGTGGTTATTCTTCATCGTGTGATAACTAGGTTATCTTTTAAAATAGTTTAATCACGTAATAAAATCACATACACTTTAAAATGTAAAAAAACTACTGATAAATGTTACACACACACACACACACACACTATGCTAAGGGTTACAAGCCACATTCAAAAGGCCACACTTTGCACTATTCCATTAATGCTCAAAATAGGCAAATCCTAGAAAAATAAGTTAGTGGTGGCTGGTGTCTATGGGTGAAGGAAAAGATGGGTGACTGCTTAGTGGTTCTAGGTTTGTTTAGGGGATGATAAACCTGCTCTGAAATTAGGTAGGGTAATGGCTGTGCATGTTTTTGGCTATGCTGAAAACACTGGACTGCATACTAAAAAGAGCAAGTGTTCTATTCTATGAGTTGCATCTTAATGCAAAGAAAAGATACATAAACATACAAAATATAAAAAATAACCATGTGGAGGAAAAGTAGCACACAGAGTGGGGAGCAGGGTGTCTTAGGTTTCTGTTTTCGTGATAAACATCATGACCAAAAGCAACTTGGGGAGGAAAGGGATTATTTCATCTCACATGTCCTGATCACACTCTGTCACTAAGGGAAATCAAGGCAGGATCTGAAGCAGAGGCCATGGAGGGGTGCTGTTTACTGACTTGCTCCTGGACTTGCTCAGCCTGTTTTCTTATAGCACCCAGGACCGCCAGCCCTGGCGTGGCACCACCACAGTGAGCTGGGCCCTCCCGCAGCAATCATCAGTCAAGAAAACGCTTCGCAGGCCGATGTAGTAGGGACATTTTCTCAGTTGAGATTCTCTCTTCCCAGATGACTCTAGCTTATGTCATGTTGACGTACTTACAGCACTCAGGGCCTGGGCTTTCATGCCTCTGTGGGTATTTCTTAAAGAGAAGGAACCACCTGAACCAGATTGCCAGGGGCCATCAGGAGTCGTGAATGAACTGGGGAGGACGGGCTTTCTAGATGGAGGGAACAGTGTGGAATGTCCTGCATAAAGGGGGAAAATAATGTCACTCTGGCAACTACAAGTTCTCTGGTCCTGTGTGTGCATGTGTTTGCGTGTGTGTGTGTGTGTGTGTGTGTGTGTGTGTGTGTGTGTGTATGTGTGTGTGCTTTAAGACTCTAAAACCTTGCTAGAGCCATGCTAATCTGGGTGGCCTTTGCCGCCACCTGGGACCATGGTGACATCCAGACCTGTGTTGCTGCTGAGGACCATGTCTGGGTCCATGGTCCTACTGCAGCTGGGGTCTGTGTTGAAGTCCTAGGCCTGTGTTGCCACCAAAGGTCACACAGAAGCCCAAGCTTGGGGCCACACAACCTATGGCCTTGTTGGTGTCTGGAGGCCGGGCTGCAGCCGGAGACATCATGATCTGAGTGGCCAGAGCTTCCACTCAGAGCTGGGATGTCATCTGGGCCCTAGCTGCTGCTAAGGGCCATGTCTGGGTATAGATGTAACCGTCTTGTTAAATAAGAAACACAGAGCCAATGCAGAGATGAAAGCCCAAGAGGTCAGAGCAATAGCTAAGAGCTAAAAACCTTACCCTTCACTTCCGCTTCTGTCCTCCTCAGCAAAAGACCTACTTCCTGTGTGTTTGTCCTTTTTATTGACTTTCTATTCTGCCTTCTCATTGGTTGTAAACCCAACCACATGACCTCCTCGTCACTACCCATCTATATAGACCTCCAGGTCTTCTATGGTTTGTATTGAGATTAAAGGCGTGTGTCTCCTTGCTGGCTGTATCCTTGAACACACAGAGATCTACCTAGCTCTGCCTCCCAAGTGCTAGGATTAAAGGCGTGCACCACCACTGCCCAGCTTCTGCTATGGCTTGATATAGCTCTGACCCCCAGGCAACTTTATTTATTAACATACAAATAAAATCACATTTCAGTACAAATAAAATATCACCACATCTGGGTCTGTGGTCCTGCTGCAGTTGGAGTCTGTGTTGATGTCTGTGGCCTGTGTCACCTCAGGGGCCATAGGAACCATGCGTGATGAAATCAGAGGGCCACACTGAGCCAGCTCTGCCCTTCACTGGCCCTGAGATAGCTGGTCCTGCCCCTCATTAGACACTGCAGCAAGAGAGATGACCCTGACCCTTACAGGAGAGCTGCATCCCCGCCCCCCCCCCCAGAGATGGCCCCACCCTCACCATGGATGATGGAGAACTGACCTGATGGCATGGGTGTAGGGTAGCTGGTTCTGCCCCATCACGCGAGGGCGGGAGGGGGGGGGGGCGCGGTCCAGTGGCCTGGACTGATCACCTCAGCTACCACCTATACCCACAGCCAGGCCTTGGGTTGACCCACGCTAACATCTACCGAATCTAAGACCTGCTGGAGCTCATGAAGGGACTGGTCCTGTAGAATGATACCCACAGGATCTCCATGATTCAGGGTGGCCAAGGGATATCTGAGAAGAGTTTCATTGAGGATCCAGTATTGACGGTGTACTAGAAACCAGAGGTCTTGAACCAGACCAATGAACATTTGGTCAGTTCATTGCAATGAACATTGACTAGTAAGCTGATTGGACAAAAGGGTATACTGTGTGATTACCTGGGCTCCCATTGCCACCAGGATGAATGAAGAGGTGTTGGAGAGGTGGGAAAGATGGAAGACCGAAGATGTTTATATTTGTTTTGGTTTTGGTTTTGTTTGCTTGTTTTGTTTTGGTTTTTAAAAATTTTCTTTTGGGAGTGCTGCAGGGATAAGGGGAGGATATGGGGGGGACTGGGAGATGAGTAGAATTAGGGTTCATGATGTAAAATTCCCAAAGAATCAATAAAGGAATTATGCTAAATTTTAAAAAATTAAAATAAAAAAAAAGACTAAAGCTCAGCCTTGCCTGGAACTCACTATGTATCCCAGACTGACCTCAAACATGTAGCAATCCTCCTGCCTCAACTTCCTAAATACTGGGATTATAGGCATGGACTGCCACACCCAGTCCGTTTTGGGGGAGTTGTTGTTTGTTTTTGTTTATTTGTTTTTGACAGTTTCTCTATATAACACAGGCTGTCTTACTCATATCCTTTCTTTCTCTCTTCCTTCCTTCCTTCTTTCCTTTCCCCCTCCTCCTCCTCTCCTTCTTTTCTTCTTGCAGTCCTGGGAATAGAACCCAGGGCCTTGCACATCTTCCTTTTACTTCTTGAGTGTTGAGGATTACAGGCATGTACCACCACACCCTGAATTCAGGAGGGTGTTTGTTTGTTTGTTAGTTTTCTGCAAGCAAAGCTCACATCTAACTCTGAGCCCCAACCCTCTAAAGTAGAAATGTCAGCCCATCTCCAGTCATTTTTTTTAAGACTGCAAGACACTCCAAGGCAATACACTGAACCAAGAGTGAGTTAGCCTCCAGGTTCCACCAGGTATGCAGAGGTGCCACTGGCCCTGTCTGGTTAAGTCTCTCAAAGCCAGAGACCCTGCACTAATGATGTACCATGGGGTGACTCCTTGGGTCTTGCTGACTGCACACACCTTGCAGGAAGTGGCACTGGAGAGCAACTGCTGGGGACATTCCCATCTCCTGCCAGGGGAGCTTTCTGGTCTCACAGTAGGGGAATGCTGGGAAAACTGTCCCCCATCCCCCACCCCCACCCCAAGTTTGTGTTCATCCTAGTAAATCTGCTCTGCAAATCCCTGAAGTGTCCTTCATCTTTGCAACCAAAGACCCAGCAAGACTCTCAAAGTACTCCTGCTCTGAGAGAGGAAATGGACATGCAGAGAGAGAAAGAGAGAGAGAGAGAGATTTCAAAATGCCCTGCCTTGTGAGTTATCCTGCAGTAACTGATGTGATGGGCTCAGCATAAGACCACAGGATGACAGCCCGACTCCAGGGTCCCTCATAGGGCCACAGGCACAGGACCACCCTGTTCTTCAGTATTTCCACTCACTAGCTGAGTCTTATGAGCTGGTACAGTGGGCACTGGTCCTCTACATGTCCCTGCACTGGCTGCATTGGTTCCTACTTGGTGCTGCAGATTCCCAGGCCTCCACTCCTCATCTGATGCTGGCACAGATTGGGAGAGATGTTGTCAAACTTAAGCCACAAGAGTCAAAGTAGGGAAGTGGGCCCAAATCCATTATGGAGTCGAAGTAGGGTGGAGGCAGGAGATCAGGAGTCAGAGGTCAGAGGTCAAAAGGGAGGAACACAGGGCTGGTCTGATCTGCCCTTTGCTGGGGGCTGGGGTGGGGTTGGGGTGGGACCATTTAAAGGAGCCATTGGCGTGTACTGAGGAGACAATAAGAGGAGGCAGACGGGTCAGAGGTGAAACTTCCATAGGCAGAAAGGGGGGAACAGCGCAGCCATCGTAAGATAGAAAGAGGGTCTGTGGGGGATTCTGATTCTCAGGCTATTCCCTCCCACACACGTCCGTGGAGCAGGACACAGAGGTGAAAATGGTCTCTGGGTCAGACGGCCTGAAGGGCCAACTTCACTTTGTGAGGAGGATGTTTATTTAAAGCAAATCACTATGTTTACTCAAAGCTTTGTGCTGTGGGCCTTCAGTGAGGAATTATCAGTGAAAGCTGGGCTATTAATCAACTGTGGAGCCTGCCTTCCTTCCCGGAGAGTGGGAGGGACAGAGGAGATAGGGAGGAAAGGAGAGAGGGCTGTGTGGGAATGACTGTTCTCCGGGAGCAGGAAGGTCGCAAGGGAAGCGGCCTTGAAGGATGTCAGGGGCAGGAGTGGAGTGGAGGGTGGTGTTCCATGGCATAGCAGTCATGAGACAAAGCTGGCCGGAAATCACACTGTGGGATGCTCCCTGATCAAGGCCAAGCTGCCCAGAGAGGAAGGACAAGTTTCCTGGACAGACACTGGGACACTGATCCCGGGGAACAGGAGCCATAATGCTGCTCAGGCAACAGTCTCTTCAGGCCATATTTCTGGACCTGGCCCAAAGCCTAAGCACAAGTTGTTTTGCAGGTACATGTGCTAGACGTGGAGGTGAGGTCCATCTGACCCTTGACCCCATGCCTTCCCATGTGCCCTTAGTCTTTCTTGGCTAGCCTGGCTGGATGAAGCTGTCGGCCCATACAGACTACAGGTGAGCAGGCTGTGCAGGTAGGGTATGCTCTGACAACAGTGCTTGGCTAAAGGGCCTTCCCTGGAGGAGCCTCAGAGCTAGGAGGACAGTTAGCCTAGAAAGAGCAAGGACGGAGGTGCAACTGGGGCTTTGAGCAACTGAGGCCACCCACTCTGAAGTGGCCAACAGAAGGTCCTTTTTAATGAACTTGGGCCAGGGCAGAGCAGGTTTTTCTGGGAATCTGGTCCATAGTTCAGGAGGAACCACACTGTGTGAGCTCCAGAAGTGGCAGGTGGTGGATAGATGGAGAAATGGATGGATAATTGATGAAAGAAGAAATGGATAGATGGATGATGGATGGGTGGGTGGGTGGGTGGGTGGGTGGATAGCTGGATGAAGACATGGATGGATGGATGGATGGATGGATGGATGGATGTGTGGATGGATGGGTAGATAGGTGGATGGATGGGTAGATGGGTGGATGGATGGGTAGATGGGTGGATGGATGGGTGGGTGGGTGGATAGTTGGATAAAGAAATTAATGGATGGATGGATGGATGGGGGGGTAGATGGGTGGATGGGTAGGTAGATGTGTGGGTGGATGGGTAGATGGGTGGATGGATGGGTAGATGGGTGGATGGACGGCTGCATGGATATGTTCTACTTTCATTTCTGTTGCTGTGATAAAATACCCTGGCAAAAAGCAATTTAGAGCTAAAGGGGTTTATTTCAGTTTATAATTCCAGGTTATAGTCCATCATTGTGGGGAAGTCAAGGCAGGCACTTCAAATAACTAGTCATATCACATTCACAATCAAGAGCAGGGAAAGAATAAATGTGTGCTTGCTGCTGGCTTGCACTCAGCTCGATTTCTCCCTTCTTATACAGTTTAGGACCCCTGCTTAGGTAACGGTGCCTCCCAAAGTGGGCGGGATCTTCCCACATCAATTAACAAAGACAGCCCGCCACAGACGTGCCCACAGGTCAGCCCAATGTAGACAATCCCTCTTGAGATTCTTTTCCCAGGTGATTAGGTTGTGTCAAGTTGACAAACTAACCATCACAGATGGATGATCTTCTCAATGATATCAGTAGTACCTACTCTATCACAGTGTTGGTGAGCCAGCTAAGACTAAGAGCTCAGCAAATGCCTCTAGTGTTCTCACCATGGTTGCTTTTGTGTATGCAGGGGCTTCATGTCTCCTGCCTGCTTCAATAACAGGAGTGTCTCTTGCTGCACAGGCCCTCAGAACAGCCAATTACATGAACACTCAACTTGCTGTTCTGGGCTCATTGAGCCTGGATACCGCCCGACTGCCACACAATCTTGGACTACTTTCTTAAGATCTTTATGCTGCAGTCTCCTTGTGTGCAAAATAAAGGTAATATACTACTGTGAAGAAGAAATGAGCAGATACATGGGAAATGATGGCTGACACTTATTTTAAGGGTTGTTTGTGTCCCTGCTCAGACACGTGGTCAGAGCAGGGCCAGTGGGCTTGTCCCTGGGGGGTGTTTCACCAGCTCTTAGAGCTTGAATGCACAAGTCCAGGTTAGCAGTGGAGAGAGAGGCCCGCCCACATCAGGTCGGTAACCCCAATCCTCCTACGTCCTTGGAAGATCTCTTACCTGCCCCTTGAATGAGGTCACTTCATCAACTAGAGACCTGTACAGATAACAAATTCCCCAGTGCTGCTTCCTGCCCATTAATCTGTAACATTCTACGAATACAAAACAGGAAACTTAAAAATCTGGCCCTGGCTCTGAGCAGGTGAGGCGGCTCAGCAGGTAAAGGCACTTGTTGCCAAGCCTGATGGCCTGAGTTTGATCTCTGGAACCCGCAGTGGAAAGAAAAAAACCGATTCCTGCATGCAAGCCATGGCATGCATGCACCCATACACATATGTTAAATAAATAATTTTAAAAACCTGGCTTCTCTATGCTATCTTAAAAAAAACAAAAAACAAACAAAAAACAAAAACAAAACAAAAAACCATCATGGAGCTGGGTTGTGGTGGTGCACACCTTTAATCCCAGCGCTCTGGAGGTAGAGGCAGGCAGATCTCTGTAAGTTCCAGGCCAGCCTGGTCTCCAGAATGAGTTCCAGGGCAGCCAGGGCTACACACCTTCCTTGCATAGAACAAAACAAAACAAACACCATCAGGAACAGGGTTGAACATGTAACAAGGTGTGAGTCCTGGAGACCCCTTCCTAAGGGGAGGCGCCTTTCTGGTACATTAGCAGGTGACTATGGGAGGTGGGGGTGGAGGACAAGGGAGAGGTAGGAGCCTTGGGAGACTTGTCCAGGTCTTGGCAGAATGCCCTCAACTCCAGTTCTGCTCTATCTCGCCCCTTTACACTCTCCTAGGGAGAGACTGAGGCTGTCCTGTGTCCCCGCTGTGGGGGCCATTGCAGCATGCCTGGGCATTGCTGAAGCGACGGCTTCTCTTCTCCCCTGCTTCCTTTAGCGGTGTCAATGAAAAGTTATGCTCCTGCCAGCTGTGGGAGCCACTAAGGATCTGAACAGGTCTGGCTGCAGGTCATTACAACTTCATGGGCATTTTGTGTCCATCACCCTTTTGGACCCTCACCACTGCCCTGAATACCAAGAGACATGCTAGAGCCAAGCATGGTGTTCTTAGCATTTGGGAGGCTAAGGCAGGAGTGGGGGTCTTGAGTCAAGACCCCCCTGAGCTGTATAGGGAAACCCTGTCAAGAATGAAAAGGAAGGAAGGGAAGGAAGGATGGGAGGGAGGAGGGGAGGAAGAAAGAGTGGGTGGAGGAGGGGGAGGGGAGGGAGGGGAAGACGGAAATGTAAAAGCCTCCTTGGTTTGCTGGAAGAACCAAGCAAAGAACAAGCCACATCTTCTCCCTCCAAGCAGGGAGCAGCTAGAGGCTGCTAGTGCTTGCCCCTAACTGGTTGTTCGAATGTGGGTGGAAGCGCTGCCATTTTCATAGGACAGTGCAGCTGTCACTCACAGCTGTGTGCGAGGCTCAGTGCTAAGCACCCAAGTGTGTTCTCCCACGGTGCCCAACCGTCACATAACTTTTAGATACAGACCAGAAAAATCAAAGCTGAAGGAGAGAGCCTAAGTAACTCAGTAAGGTGCCATGGCTGGCATGTAGCAAAACCGAGATTCAGACCCGGAGTGGGAATGAGGAAAGTACATTCATTCCTTTTTGGCTGGTGAGATCTCATGTGGCCTGGGTTGGCTTCAAATTCACTGTCTAGTAGAACCATTGAAAAAGGTCTTCCTTCCTTCCTGTTATGTTTACTTATCTTGAGCTTTCTTTTGTTCCCTCCTTTCTTTGTTTCTTATTTCTTTCTTTCGGGCAGCCTTTCGTGCCAGCCTGCAGTTTGAAATCTCTCTGCTTAGTCTCCTGAGTGCTGGGATTCCAGGCACATGGCCACACACGGCCTCCTTTTGCCTTGTGTGGAGAAGGACAATGAGAATGATTCTCATAGTCCTCCAACTATAGAAAGTGCAACTCTGTGTGGTCCCTATGCTCTGAAATCTGTGGCTTTAGGAATAGTGGGCTGGGAGAGGGTCTTGCTGTGTATAACCCAAACTGACACTTGTGTTGTAGCCCAGGCTGGCCTTGAGCTTGTGACCCTCTAGCCTCAGTTTCTCAAGTGCTGGGGTTAGGGACTGGTCACACCCAAGTGCTGGTCACATCCTAGGGCTTCCCCCAGCCCATAACTGACTGCAGCAGGTTCCTGAGGCTGGCTTCTTTGTGAGAGACAGCAGACTCCTCTACCTGTGCATCCATCCATCCATCCACCCCCCATCCATCCATCCATCCATTCACCCATCCATCCATCCACCCATCCATCATCCATCCATCCACCCATCCATCCATCCACCCACCTGTGGGGGTATTGTGTTCCCCAAAATATTGTGCACGCTAATAAACTTATCTGGGGTCAGAGACGGAACAGCTACAATATTAAACAGAGGTTAGGCAGTGGTAGCACACGCCTTTAATCCTAGCATTCCAGAGACAGAAATCCCTCTGGATCTCTGTGAGTTCATGGCCACATTGGAAATGGCCAGGCATGGTGACACACGCCTTTAATCCCAGGGAGTGGTGGTAGAAAGCAGAAAGGTATAGAAAGCGTGAGGACCAGAAACTAGAAGCATTTTGGCCTGGTTAAGCATTTGGCCTGGTTAAGCTTTCAGGCTTCTAGCAGCAGTTCAGCTGAGACCTATCCTGGATGAGGAAGGACTCAGAGGCCTCCAGTCTGAGGAAACAAGACCAGCTGAGGATCTGGCGAGGTGAGATAGCTGTGGCTTGTTCTGGTTCTCTGATCTTCCAGTTCACCCCAATACCTGGCTCAGGTTTGATTTTATTAATAAAAACTTTTTAAGACTCATGCTACACCCACCCACCCATCATCCATCCATCCACCCATCCATCCATCCACCCATTCATCCATCCACCCACCCATCATCCATCCACCCACCCATCCACGCATCCACCCACCCACCCATTTCCTCTGTGTGTTTTTATGTGCACAATAAGTCCTGAGCACATATGGTGACAGAAGGAACAGATAATGTTCAAGGAGCCTGCAACCTGGAGAGAGAACCTGTAACAAATCAGGCAGAAACCCAGGAGTTTCTAGGTTAAAAAAAAAAAAAGTCAAGCGAGCTTCTATTTCCCCTTCACACGGCTTACTCTTCTCACACCCACAGGAGGTTTTCTCTAAAAGGGCAGCTAGCTTCTCAGGGGACTGCTCCTGCCCTGGATCTGAGTCAGCCCAGAGGTCTGCCGGTGATGACACAGCTCTGGACTCACCCCAAAACTGCTCCTCTATGTCACTTCCCTGAGACACGAGGCGGAAGAGAAGAAGGCACTTCACACAGCCTTTCTTCTAAGGAGAAACAACTCCCTCCACAGTAAATGCTACCCATGAACAACCCTGAGCCGTTCCTCCAGGGGCTTCCTGTGTATGACACGCAATGCCGGAAAACCAAGGCCCTTCGTGAATGTTTCTCAAGTGCTGGCCTCTTCTTTTTCCATCACAGAGAAATAAGTTGGGCTGCACTGAGGGAAAGGAGGTTGGCTAGGGGGCGGGCATGGCGGCACACTTGCCCTTCGTGAAGACAGCCCGGAGTTCAGCACATCCCACTGAGGCTTTCCAGTTGATCCCCACCAGAACTCAGAGAGGAAGCTCATGTCGCAGACAAGGACCCCGAAAGCTCAGAGAGGATAAAGAAGAGCTGAGCCAATGGCTTCAGAGGCCCAGAGACAGGGTGAATCTGCTACCCAGAAGTTCATTTGCTCAAGGACAACCGCCCACAGAACCCAGACTAGGAAGGGCCCGGCTACATGCAGCCCTGCGGGGAGACCTCATCTTCTTCCCAGGTTCCTGACATATCCCGACTCTGCCCAACCCGCAGTTCCATCAAGTTCTAAGATAATGATAGGTCTAGTAGTCAACCAGCAGCTTTCTGTTTCCTTTTAACGATAAACGAGACGTGGGGCTGCCAGAGACTTGCCCAGGACTCATCTGGCCGGGCAGGAAACAGTCTTTTCTCTTTCTTCATGAGGAAACGGTGCAGCAAGCGATTTCATTTCTACTTGGGGTAAGAAAATAGCGCAGTAAAGAGGCCTTGCTCTCTAAGGGGGAATTAGATGAGCCTCAGAGGTCTGAATCAGAGGCCTCAGTGAGGAAGAATAACAAGTTTGAGGCCAGCCTCAGTAATTTAGTGATATCATTCATATATTCACATATACACATATATATGAAATTAAATTGTTGGGGGATGGATATAGCTCAGCAGCAGAGTGCTTAACCAACATGTCTAAGGTCCCAGGTTCAATTCCCAGTAGTGGTTTTAAAAGAATTAAATCTAAAAAGGGAGGGTGGGATTGAGCGACAACTCGGTGATAGAGCACTTGCCTAGCATGTGTGAAGACAATTTTGAGTTGGAGCCACGTATGCCTCTCATTGCCTGCTGAGTTCCTGTGGCGGGGGGAGGGGCTGGGAGCAGGGGCTAGCAGGGGTTCTGCCAGCAGTAGTCACCAAGGCTGGATCCCTGGCAGCCTGCTGGGCCTCTGCTGAATCTCATTTTAATTCCTACAGCAAGAGGAAGAGGATGGCCCCGTTGCCATTCCACAGACCCGGAACAGGGTTAGAGGTCCTGCAGCTGCAGACTGTCAGAGCTGGGATTTAGACTCTGCTCTGGCTTCAGAGGTCTGCACACTGAGCTGTGAGAGCAGGACGCTCACTCACAGTGAAGTCCAGAAACCACCTGTGTGGGCATCTCCCAAGACTGCTCAAAACATGACGTCTAGGGTCCTGCTCAAACTCACTGAATCAGAACCTCAAAGAACGGGCCACTGCAGTCTTTCAGGTGGTTCTTACACATATAAATGTGAAGCCTCCCGCTTGTGTGTGCGTCAGTGTCTACTGTGTGGAGACAAGGGACAGGTGGAACATGAGACAAGAAGGCCCTGGCAGCTGGGGTCCTGGGAAATGTGCTGAGGGGTGGAATTAGGTCTGTGTCCTTTGGCCAGCTCCTCAAGCCCCTGGCACTGTCTGCACTCTTTGCCTGTGTTAGCTGGGGCCTAGCCAGTCGGCTTCCCAGTCCTAGCCTGGACTGTCTAGATGACTGATAGTCCTTACATGAGGTCTGGGGCAGTGTTCCTACTGCCAGGACTTGCCCCAGTTCATCCTAAGGACCAGTGGAAGTTTATCATCTCTGCAAGGCTGGCCAGCAAGCTCAGGATCAATCCCCTCGGTTTCTCTACCCTGCAAACCTCCCCTGGGCCAGTGCGGGGGTCTCAGGCACGTGCAGGCATGCTTGACTTTTCACACGAGTGCTGGGGGTTCCAACTAGGTGCTTGTGCTTGCACACCAAGTGCTCTTGCCCACTGAGCCACTTCTCCATCCCCCCTTGCACTATTTTAACCTGACTTCTTCTCATCTGGGTGGAGTGGACGGGATTTGCTACACAGTTCCATTAGTAGGCCTGGTCCTAGCCGGAAGAGGAAGGAGGCAGAGTCTTCTTTTCTGGAACTTTGAAGAGTCTTCTGCAGGAACCTGGGAAGGGTTTGGGACCACCAGGAAGGGAACGCCACACAGACATCTACAAAGTGATAACCACACATCACCCCACCACTCCTGACTCAACTGCATGGCCATGTCTTTCCCGAAATGACTTTCAGTACCTCATATTTCTCTCTCTCTCTCTCTCTCTCTCTCTCTCTCTCTCTCTCTCTCTCTCTCCTCTCTCTCTCCCTACCTACCTATCCATCCATCCATCCATCCATCCATCCATCCATCATCTATCTATCTATCTATCTATCTATCTATCTATCTATCATCTATCTGTCTTTCCTTTTATTCTCTTCCTCTTCTTATTCTTATTTCTCTGTGGCCCAGGCTAGCCTTGGATGTGTAATCTTTCTTCTCTAACCTCCCAGGTGCTGCCATTATAGTTCTGTGCCATGTTTGGCCTCCACACCCTATCTTAATGACATCTGCAGCCATGAAGTTGAGCAGCCCTAAACCCTTAGAGAAGCAGCCTAGATTCCCCTCCATCACAGCTGAGGCCTCCTCCTCCTCTAGTTGCCTCCTCCTCATGTCCTCCAGGATTAGGAGAGTGCAGATAAGCTCTCTGTTTGGGGACGGCAGATCTAGACAGCGAGATTTGTTCTTTCTCCATCTGGCTCTCTTGGTGAACTTTCTGCTGAACTTCTTCCAGCCTTGTGGGCAGCTCTCCTGCCAGGAGGAGCCAGTGCCAGGGAGAACAGGATAATTGCCTCTCGTGTTGTGCATGCAGAGCCTTCATTAACACATCCTGGAGTGGCATCTGCAGCCCTCTGTCCCAGCATTCTGCCACTGACTAGCACACAGTTCAGCACCCTCACATTCTCCACAGTCTCGAAAGAGCCAGTTGGCTTTTTCTGTTTCTATGGGTTGTGCTGCTTCGGTAGGAGAGCCACATCTTGATAGGCTGTTATTTACAGAGAAGACTATTGGCTTGCTCACTCAATGGCACATGTTGGGGACCAGGCCCCTACACACTTATCTTACCCTCTGCACGAGGAAGCAGTGCTTTTAATCTGTGAAGCTCATGGATGCTAGGGCCATATTCTGAAATCAGAAGAGCTGGATTTTAGTAGTTAGGAGATCTGTCAAAGGTCTCTCTATGCATTTGACCATGAACAATACAGTGTTCCTGAATGTGATTTTCTTCATCTACAAAATAAGAGGGCTAGCACGATACACGGGCTCCCAGAATCTGAATGCTCACATAGCCACCTGTCATTTTAGAGAGAAACTGAGGTCCAGAGGCAGCCCTATAACTCATCCAAAGTTGTGCAGCTAGGAAGCATTAAGACTTGAGGCTTCTGCTGGGCAGCAGTGGCACACGCCTTTAATCCCAGCACTCAGGAGGCAGAACCAGGTGGATCTCTGTGAGTTCGAGGCCAGCCTGGTCTATAGAGTGAGATCCAGGACAGGTACAAAATAAAACAGAGAAAGCCTATCTCAAAAAACAAAAAACAAAAAACAAAACAAAAAAAAAGACTTGTGGGCTGAAGAGTAGGCTCAGTGGTTAAGGGCATTGCTGTTCTTGTGGGAGACCAGGGTTCGATTCCCAGCACCCATGGAGACTCACCACCTCCTTGGATACCAAATGCACAAGTGTTGGACAGATGCAGACATATAAAATTTTTTAAAAAAATCTAAAAAACAAAAACAAAAACAAAAACAAAACAAAAGACTTGATACTTCAAGCCTTCCAGATTAGGGTGAAATCAGACAAAGGATGTGTGTGTCTCTGTGTGTGTGTGCACATGCACATGCGTTCATGCATGCAAACATATGTGCACAAGCCAGTGAAGTCAGTTCTCTCGTTCTACTATGTGGGTTCCAAGGGTCAAAGTCACACCATCAGGCTTGGTGACAAGAATCTTTACTACATGGACTACCTCACTGGCCCAAGACATATAAAGACACAAGAAGAATGTTCCCCTTCATGCAGCAGTGACTGTTCTGGGGTGACTTTTCCTCCACTTCACAGGTTCCAGGGCTGAGACTGCCTAATTCTCTCCCAAGGGTAACTTTGCCCTTTGACTGGAGTGGGCGAAGAATGGAGGTAAAGGAGAAATTCTACCTGAGCCACTCCTGTGTCCAGACACGGATCGTTTATGAAAGAGGGTCCCCTTAAGCTATTCACTCTCTGCTAAACTCCCACCGCCACTTCTGCATCGCCACACTGGGAACCAGCCTCCCAGCACGTGCACATTTGGGGGACAATCCGTATCCAACCCTCAGCAAGATGGACACTATGTAAATTCTCTGGGTCTATCAAAAGTACTAAAGGAGTATGACTGATTCTTTTCTACAAATATCAACAGAGTTGAAAAGGTGCCATGCTTTTTCCCCGGGTCATGTGACTCTTGAGAGGAGGTACTGGGATTTAACCTGAGCCACCCAGTGCCACAGCTATGTGCACCTCCTTGAAGGTTTTCGAGCTCCCTGGAATCTGTCCCTGGTGGCTGTCCCTGTCCACCTCTGTTTCTACACCAACAGGCCACAGGAGCCAACTGTAATCTGGGAGGCCCCAGGCGAGGCAAAGGGAGGTCACAGAGTCGAACCCAACTGCTTGGCTGTGGGAACTTCTGACCTGCTCGGCTATGAGTTGCAAGATAGCTTCATGGATGACAGACGTGCCACCCAAGGTTACAAGATGCCAAGCACTCCCAGGCCCATGGGCTGGTGGCATCTGGAAGCCTGTTCTGTAGGCGTGTCCTGGTATCTTGCACTTAGTGTCTCATAGGGGGTGGCCAGTGGGTGAGCTCACACTGCAGGTGCCTGTTTATGAGAGGGACAGTATCTTACTCTCTAGCGGTGACAACGAACACTGGCTAGTTAGAAGGCCAGGTCTGGGCTGGGCTATGCCAAGTAGAGGACAAATGTGTCCTTAGACCATCGATCCCTTCCCTCTCAGCCAGACTCAGTCCTGCTTGCCAAGGTTCCAAAGTTATTTCCGAAACTCCTAAGGGGTTCATTTCTGTCTCCCATCTCAAGGCCAGTTCTGCCAACAAAGCCATCCTCTTATACAATTTCTTTTCTTTCCCAAGCCTCAACTTCTCCATCTACAAAATGGGAACATCACTCAATCTCAAAGCATATTAAACAGACAACAAAGAAAAACTAGCTTGAGAGTGAGCTTGGCTCTCTCTTCCTCTGGTGGGGTGAAGATGGAAGAGGACAGGAGGGCAGTTGGAAAACACGTGGGAGAGTAAAGTGGTTGGAATGGGGGTGCCGGGAGAGGCAGGCTTCGGAGTAGTCTGATCCCTCCCTTTTATTTTTCCACCTGGAGTTGTGGTGGAGGGGAATCTCTCCACAGACTGCTGGCAGCCTTGCTCAAACACATTCAGCCATTTGTGCTGATTAAACCTGCTGTTCTAACTGCTGTGTGGGCTCAGAATCAGCTTCATCCCATTTCCATGAGGAAATGGAACACAAGTGTTAGAAGGCTCCTGTCTGCCTGGCACAGAGGCTCTGCCACTGTGTGGCCTCTGGCCAGTGGCTCCGTGTTTGTACAACTTCTGTTTCTCATGTGTTAACATGGGTTGTCAATGTCCTATTGGTTCTCTGGATTAAGTTAGATCCTGAATGGATTGGGCCGGCTCAGAGCCTGACTTGTGGGATGTGCTGTATCAAGGTTACCAGCAGCTACTCACCATTGCTGTGGTATCAGTCCTAGCTACACACTGTATCCTCAGCCTGACTTTCTGTCTTGGAGACGTGTCCACTGGGAGAGTGTAGCTGGTGGCCCAGGGACCCATCACCCAAGGGGCAGCCACCTGGGCCAGTCTCACTGTGAAGAAGAGCAGTTCAGTGGTCAGGGGGCTGAAATAGTCTTTCTGGGCAGAAACTTCAAACTGGAAGAGAGTTCCAGAAGGCAGGGAGAGCATTCCTCAAGGTCAGCCCTGTGGCCTTAATACTAGACAGCCTTGCTTGAGGTTGCTGCAGGGTACAAGAAGAAGCACTAGGCATGCTCACAGCCACCTTGAGGCGATGGATGACGGGAGAGGGCGGACTGAGGTGGAGGAGATGGGGACTTCATCCACCTCAGGTCTCACACAAGGCTACTGAAGACAGAGTTCTGATCCTTCCTCCAAATCATCCTAGGAGCAAGCCTCCAAAACTGATGGCCCCTCCTATGTTCCTTCTCCTTCTGGTCCTCATCCTCTTCCTCTTGAGGAAGTCCATGGACTCAGCTGACTTTGTGGACTGGTGCACTCTCCTGGTACACTGAGGACTCTTGGAGATTCTCTGTGGTGACAGCAGGTTCACAGGTGCTGGAGCCTTCAGCTAGGGGCTTTCAGAGCAATTGGGGAACTGACCTCAAGGTAGGTCTACAGGTCCCAAGCTGAGAAGAGCCCTGAGCTCACAGTGCACGGGGAGAAAGCAGCTACATAAACCAACAGCCAAGTCCATAACCGAGCAGAACTTCCAGTAGCACAGAGCCAGCTTCGAGTTCTGACACCTCATTTGTACTGTTTGAACACAAGCGAGTCACCAGGGCTATCCGTGCCTCAGTTTCCTTCTATAAAAACATAGATAATAGTAGTGTGCCTCAGCTGTGGTTTTTCCACAGTTTCAGAGGTCCACTCTGATCCAGAAATATTAAAAACAAAGTTCCAAAAATAAACAACTTATAGGTTTCCAATAATTTACTGTAATATATTGCTATAATTGTTCTATTTTACTATAGGTTGCATTGTTGATCTCTTATCATTTCTAATTTGAACTGTCATGTATACAGGGAAGACACAGTCCCAAATACAGCCAAGCATGGCTTGTAGTTTCCACTGTGCTGCAGGGTCATTGAAAGCGTCTCTTGTATATGAAGGGGACAGGAAATGAGACTCACAGAACGAATATGCACAGTCCCCCAGGATGTCCATGTGCATATGGGCGGGGGGGGGGGGGGGGGGGGAGGGGAGGTGCAGTCCATGCTCAGTTCTGGTGGGGAACCAGAGGGTAAACTTTGCTATCCTAGGAGGTAGTACAAGAAAAGGATGAGTTGTTGATCCTTGTGGACAACCTATTAGTGCCAGGCATTCTGGTAAGAAGACTTCACTTTGATGTCCAACTGTCTCTAAAGTGGGCCTTAAAGTCACCCCTAACCAGGAACAGAGTCCAAAGAGTATCCATGACATGCCCAAGCTCAGACAGTCCAGATATGAAGGCTCTAGAACTCTGACTTCAAATTCTTTATCACATTGCCTGTTTATCTTTAAACATCTCCTCACAAATCAAACCTGGGGGGGGCGGCAGAACTCCAGGTCATTGAATCAGACGATACAAACCAATGCCGTCTCACAGAACTTGCAGATGACGTCCCTTCTGCTTTGTTTAACTCAGCCAAGAACAACAAAGGAGCATCATTCCTGGGTGGTTTATCCATTAAACACAATCCAGCTACGGAGCCCGTGAGCAGGAAGGAAATGGGCAGACTCAGAGATGAACTCTTCTATTTCGGGTGTGTCTTGAGAAGTTAGAGAGCTGGGAGTCCAGGGCTCTTGAGAAACTGAGCTTTCCTCCACTATGGGAGACTCAGTCGCTATCAGAGTGGGACAGAGCATAGACAACTGGCCAATCTGTCATGTAGTGGGAGAAAGTGCCAGCAGGTGGCATTTCTACCCTAGAGCAGAGCCAGAGGTCTACACCATCTTGTCCCCCGAGAAGAAGGCGATTCACGGTATCTCCTGGGTGCTGCTACAGTTTTCCCATATAAAAACATGCATGGCGTTGCCTCTTCAAGGCTGAGGAACCAGGGCCCGAGATGCTAAGGAGAACGGCCTAAGTCACACCGACGGGGGCGTGGCTTAAGGTTCGAATGGTCCTCGAGTCTCTACCGGCACTCAGAAAGTCTGTACTTGAAGCTCAGCTCCTTCCGATGTTGCTTTTGTTTCTTTTCTTGTTTTAGGGTTTGGGGTTGGGGTTGAAGACTGAAGGTGGAGTTTGGTCTTTTACACAAACGACTTGTCTCGCACGTCATCCAAACACCAAGTTCCGTTTGTGGGGGAAGTGAGAGGTGTCGGATTCGGTCATGCAGAACGCAGCTGGGCCGCCGGAATAGACCGAGGTTGCTGTGAAGGTGTGGGCTCCGGCTGACCTGGCTTGAGTCAGAGCGAGCGCCACTCCCATGTCAGCACCCAGTACCGGCCCATTGTCCCACTGGCCCTGGCCGCTCGCTCGGGTCATTTCCTCCCCAGTCTCTGAAATACACATGAAAAGGAAAAAGAAAAAGAAAGGAGGGGTTAGGGAAGGAAAGGAAGAGAAACAGGACATGACAGTCTCCACAGCCTGTGCAGGCATCCTCTGCGAACTTGGCCTGAGTTGAATCCCAGATCCAGGAGTAGATGTTATAGGTTTCATGAAGTCCAAAGACTTGCAGTTTGAACCATCCTTTAATTAAAATTTTATCTATATGTAAAATATAATATATATAAATATATATTATGGAAACAAAAGCAAGTTAAACGAATATTTATTGCAATGGGGGAGGGGAAGGGAGGCAAAGCACAGCCACCTTAGATTCATATCGTTTTACTTGCATGTCTCTGAAGGTAGTTTACTGCAAACGAAAGAGTTATACTTCCTGTTTGGAAATGACCTTCCTTCTGCAGGACACCTCTGCCCCTTCATGCTGTCTGAGGCCCCATCACTCATATCTCTTCAGTAAATGCACTTATGATGCCACAGTCAGAGACCTGAACACTGTGGGCTTGTGGATGTCACCACATTGACAGGTGTTCCTAACTTTCCATGGGAGTTGAAGGACACTTATGGACCCCTTCCTGGAGGCCACTATGTTTCACATACAGTTTGAGGGTTCCTTAAGCCCTCTAAAGCATATCTGTGGGTCCAAGGTAGGTAACCTTAACCTAGTTAGTACATTGCTTTCCTGCCACACACGAGGCAACACATACCGTGTGTGTGTGTGTGTGTGTGTGTGTATGTGTGTGTGTATGTGTATGTGTGTGTGTGTGTGTGTGTGTGTGTGCGCGCGCGCGCGCACATGCACCCGCCTTGCTCAAGGTGACCCAGTCGGCGTGGATACAATAATGAAGATGGTATTGCACCCTGGCTCCATCCCCTCTGCCCTGCCTTTAGCACCAAGCAAAGTGAGGTCTCTGAGGAAAGATGATCTCAAATAGACCCTCTCCCCTCAGAAGGTCTTTCTTGTGTCTTCTGTTCTCTTCTTCAGACTTGTATCTTTGCCCGAGGTAATGCCGAGGGCAGAAATGATGGCATGGAAACACACAGACAGGAAATAGGAATGCCCCTGTGTCTGTGAACATGTCAAGAAATGAGAGTGCCTGGGGGAGGCGGGGAACAACAAACAACCCTGCAGAGAAAGAACTTAGCCCTGGGGAAGTCCCAGGAGAGTTGAAGCTGAGTCCTGCGCTCTCTCCTCTCCTCCCCAGTGTGGGTGGGTGGTTGGGGAGCCCCTGGTGCTCATGCAGTTGCTCCGCAGGTGTGCTGAGAACTCCTTCCCCTCCTCCAGCCCACCCCTCCCCTCCCCCAATCTGCTCATTTCCTCTAAGCCACTAGCTAAGATCTTCTGGGACCTCACCCTTGCCACCTGGTCCTCTTCCGTCACAGTAAAGTGACTTTCAGTTTTGTATTTATTGGTTCCAGGCACACGTGCCCTGTTGGGCGTGAAGCTCTGTGTGAGCAAGGCCTGGGTCCTTGGTGTCTTTGGCCTGGCATGTGGTGCTCTCCACAGTCACCAACTAATGATGGCATGGAGTAGTGTTCTATTTTCCTCCTGTTGCTGTGATAAAAACACTCTGACCAAAAGCAGCTCAGTGGAGGGAAGGATTTACTTGGCTTACACTTTCAGGTCCATCATGGAGTCAAGTCAGGGCAGGAACTCAAGCAGGAACTTGAAGCAGAAACCATGGAGGAGCTTTCTTATTCATCCCAAGACCCACCTGCCAGGGAATGATACTGCCCACAAAGGGCTGGGTCCTTCTTTACCAATTAACAATCAAGACAATCCCTCACAGACATGACTACCAGCCGATGTGATCTGGGCAGTCTCTCAACTGAGACTCCCTTCTTGGGTGACTCCAGGCTGTGTCAAGTTGACAGTTAAAGCTAACTAAGACATGTGGTTTGGCTTTGGCTCCTGAAATGAATGCCCTCCACTCCTCATTTCTGAAATCTTAGACAGGCCTGAATGCAGCTGGGTTCCTGCTTCCATACCCAGAGCACAGAGAATGATGACTGGTACCCAGCCCCTCAAAGCAGAGGCTCCATCCAGCAAGGCAGACCTCCAAACTGGACTCTCTGGAGTTCTAGGTCTTCTGCTCTTTTTTAACTGGAACTATGGGGCACTTTGCCACACCCCCACCCCCACCCCACCCACCCACTAGCTACTGGGCTAAGGGCTGTCAGTCAAGGTTATAGGCATGGGTTTCCCCTAGGGATACAGGCGCTAAGGCATGATTAAGGAACTCAAAAACAGGTCCTTCTGCCTTTTGGGCTCGCCTCCAAATAATGGAGCTGTGCAGAGAGTAGCCTGTTATTCACAAATGGTCCTTTGCTCCTCCGCTCCCCCCATTTAATTTGGGGTGGAATATATTCTTTTTTTTTTAACCTGACACCCGCAACTCCATGACAGCTGCTCTGTATAACTTTCTCTCACGAGCAAGGGAACCCTGACCAAATATTCTTTATCCTTCCTCTTATTTTTCTCCGTATTGGATTGTGGGAGTGGGGAGGTGAGAGATTTATGCCTGCCGCAAAGAAAGCACTGAGGTACAGCCTGTATTCTTCTCCCAGGCTCCTGCCTGGGAGGGGGCGTGTGGGTGGAGAGCCATGATACCAACTGCTGGGGGCCAGCCTCCTCTTGCTGTCAGCTTCTCTCCTCTCCCAGGTCCCCAGCAGCGGGAGGTGGAGTCTGAGTCCGGATAACTGGGGACAGCAAGTGCAGGGGGCAGGTGAGTTTAGTTCAGGAGGTAGGTGTCTGCTCCTAGGCGCTACCTGACTCCTCTTCAGCGTGCTCCCCGCACAGCACAGCGCTTCCTTCCTCCCGCCCACCTCAGGTGGAATGATCAGCATGGAATTTTTTTTTTGCCTCTTGGCAGATACCAAATCTTTGATTTTCTTGCACCAAGCACCTTTGCAGGAGGATGAGAAATTAGCTGTGATTAGATATTCAGGCAGTTGAAGACAGCTGATTGGTGCTGATGGGAGCGGGTCGTGTACTGCCCATGTCTTAGCCTCTCTAGCTAATCACGAGAGGCTTTAAGCAGAGTCCTACAGCCTGGGTAGACGTGAGCCATCCTCAAGGCCTGGCTGACTAGTCCCTGAGCATCGTGATAGCGACCCACAACGTCCCTCCCCACCTTACTCAGCTGGTGACTCCGTCTTAGATCACCGCGCCGTGGCTCGAGCACTTTGTCTCTGTTCCGGAAGAGGCTTTGCTCTGTCATAGCTCTCCTCCTCCCGAGGCCAGTGCATCAAAAGAGAGTCAGCACCCTGTAAATAGTTGTGTTCCTAGGTGAGGGGCAGGCGTCACATATCGTGTGTGTTGGTCGCTGCGATGAAAATGCCTACCTAGAAAGAAACAGTCGGTTCTTTGTTACAGCATTCCACACTGGGCTGCATCCAGCATGGCTCCCCCGTCTTGTGGAAGGAACTATTGAATGCCTAGGATTCCTAAGCGTAAGAGACATAGAGGCACTCACTAGGGTGCCTTAGACAGCCCGGTGGGAAATCCTCTCTCTGTCTGCTAGGTGTCACACTAGTTGTGGGAACTCCGGTACTTGATCTCTTGGAATCCCTAGTTTCCTCATGAATAGCACGGAGTGATCATAATAATAAATAATTCTTATGTGTAAAACATTTAAAGTGTTGGCTGGCACTCAGTGAACACTGTGTAGGATTTACTGTTGGGAACATTTAACAGTCACTCTGAAGAGTTCCTCATTGCTTGTAACTAGGAGTGCGATTCTTCTTTTTTTTTCTTTTCCAAAAAATGTTTTTCTTTTTAAAAGATTTATTTATGTGGCTGGGTGTGGTGGTGCATATCTTTAATCCCAGCACTTGGGAAGCAGCAACAGGTAGATAAGTCCAAGGCCAGCCTGGTCTACATTGTGAGTTCTAGGACAACTAGGGCTACAAGAGAAACCCTGACTTAAAAAACAAAAGAAAAGAAAAAACAAACAAACAAAAATCCCCAAGATTCATTTATGTGAATGAATGTTTGGTCTACATGTATGTATATGCACTATATATGTGTATAATGCAATGCCCAAGGAAGCCAGAAGAGGCAGTCAGATCTGGAATTGGAGTTACAGGCAGTTATGAGGTGCCATATGAATGCTGGGAACTGAACTCAGGTCCTCTGGAGGACCAGCAAGTGCTCATAGCGGCTGAGCCATCTCTCCAGCCCTTATTTTTATTCTTTTTAATTATGTGTGTATGTGTGGGTGTGTGCACATATGCATGTGTGTACGCCTGTGGAGACCAGAGATGTTGAGTTCTCCTGGAGCTGGAGTCACAGGCAGTCGTGAGCTGCAGGCAACTGCACTCAGGGCTACAAGAGCAGAATGTGCTCTTAACCACTGAGCCATCTGTCCAAGCCCCGTTTTCCTTACCTTGTGGACATCCACGCCTCGGCCCCCAGTGGAGCCATCTAGTGGAGAGGGCAGCAAGTCAAACATCAAACCTTTCAGGTTTTGCAGGTCTCAATTTCCACCCCAACTACCCAGCTCTCCTGTTGGAGTGTGGAGTGGCCACAGACAGGATGGAAATGATGAGAGAAGCTGTGCTCTAATAAAACTTTATTTACAAAAACAGAAAGCAGGCCAGGTTTGTCCAGCAAGCCATAGTTTGGCAACCCCTGCTTGTACAAACACTGTTTCCCATCCTTCCTTTACCAGACTCCTCTGCCATAAAACTTGACTTTGGGTCTGAATGTTTGCCTACTCTAAG
>CABHPP010140459.1:0-40806 GCA_902168425.1 Peromyscus attwateri | reverse complement strand
GTGTCAGAGATTCTCTGTTCCATCTCTTGTATTCGGTTGGTTTTGCTAGTTTCTGTAGTTCCTGTTCATTTAGTCAGGATTTCTATTTCCAGCATTCCCTCAGCTTGTGTTTTCTTTGTTGTCTCAATTTCATTTTTCAGATCTTGGATTGTTTCTTTCATCTGTTTAATTATTTTTTCTTGGCTTTCTTTGATTTCTTCCAATTTTTTGTTTGTTTTTCTTCCATTTCTTTAAGGGAATTTTTTATTTCCTCTTTAAGGGAGTTTTTCATTTCCTCTTTAAGAGAATTTTTTATTACCTCTTTAAGGGAGTTTTTCATTTCCTCTTTAAGGGAGTTTTTTATTTCCTCTTTAATGGAGTTTTTCTTTTCCTCTTTAAGGGAATTTTTATTTCCTCTTTAATGGAGATTTTCATTTCCTCTTTAAGGGCCTCTATCATCTTCTTAAAGTCATTTTTAAGAGTGATTTCTTCTGTTTCTTCTGTCTTGGTATGTTCAGGTCTTGCAGGTGTAGAATCACTAGTTTCTGATGTTGCCATATAGGTCTTTATGTTGTTGCCTGTATTTTTGCACTGGCGTCTACTCATCTCTTCCTCTGCTCAGTGCAGGTGGTGTCTGTGTCTGAGAGTGCCTCTCTTGTTCTAATTTTTAGACTTGACTCACTAGGAGTTCTTGGTTAAATTGGTACTGTTGGGCTGTTTCCTTGGGAGCAGCTGATATCAGTCGGTGAAGTATATACTTATGATTCTGGTGATCTGGTTAGGTGGCTGTGCGGCGCCTTCTTCTGTGTTCTCAGGTCATGTTTTGCTCATTCGTCAACTCCTCAGCTGATCTTGTTTCCTCAGAGTTCAAACTGTAGGGATCTGGATCCTCTCCCGGATGGATTTCAGCTGAGCAGGGTAGTCTCACCAACACCTCCAAGTTGTTGGGTTTTGCAGGGTCAGCAGCTGGGCCCTGGGTTGGCCTCAGACAGAGTGTTCAGATTCATTCTGGTTCCATCCCATGGAGATAGCTTCTTCTCCAGGTGTTGGGATTAAAGGTGTCCCTGTTCCAAGCTCTTGATTAAGAGCTTGTTTTCACTAACTCTTCAGCGGGTAATAGCTCAGTTTCTGGTCTTTATTGCAACTGTGTTTTGGCCGCCTGCCTGCCTGCCTCCACATCGGGCCTACCTGCCTCTGCCGGCTGCCGCCGAGCGTACCTGCCTCTGTGGGCCACTGGGCCTACCTGCCGTTGCCTGCCGCCGCCACGCCTGTCTGCCTCTGTCTGCCCCCGCCAGGCCTACTTGCCTCTGCAGGCTGCTGCCAGGCCTACCTGCCTCTGCCGGCCGCCGCCGGGGCTGTCTGCCTCTGCCTGCCCCCCCGCTGGGCCTACCTGCCTCTGCCTGACGCCACCATGCCTGTCTGCCTCTGCCACCATTTTATTCTTATAAATGACACATGCCAGTAAGAACCAGGAGGGATGAGAAATTTTAAGACACAGCTCTGAATAAGACAATATTTCTAATAATGACATTTTTCCTAATAAATTTCAAATCATAAAGTGTATTAAGAGTAAATTTGGGGGAAGAGATGAAAGAATTTGTGGAGAGAAAATAGAAGAAATTAAGACACAAAATATGTGAAAAAATCAAGTTTTGTTTATGTTATAGTTTGTAGAGACTTTGAAATATTTCCTGAAATATAAAATTTATATTGATAGAACAAAGCAAAAAATTACATTTGAACCATTAAAGTTACAAATACATGTTTATTGCAGCAGGCTATGGAAGTTTTGGATCAGGACAGATTTATCAAAGGATAAAATCAATACAACACACTCATGAATACAGGACAAAGCTGCACTGCTGCCTCTTTGTCCACTAGGGAGAGATGGGGAAGGTCTGGATTACCCATAGTGCCAGGAAGCCTTCCACAGTCCAAGGGGGAGCACGCCCCTCCCCCACCAATTCTTAAAGGGTCACATATCTTCAGAGAAAATCATGCCCATCTGGCCAACCCACTGCATTCCATTGAATTCCCCAACATTTCCCCCTTTTTGTCTAAAATGAAAAGGAAGGTTCTAATCCTAATATAATAAAAACTATATATAATAAGAACAATTATCAAATATTGTCCAGAGAAAGGAAAAAGGTAATAATCTTAACAAGAAATGAAACTACATACAAGAACAATTATCAAAAAAGAAATACATCCTAGACATCCAGACCATAGGTAGTAGGCAATTTTTTTATAGAGTACTCCAATAGCTGTCCTTTTCTGAAGAATCAAAGTTCTGTACCTAATATGTCCTTAGCTAAGATTCATGAGGATTGTAATTGTAACTATCTAATCTTCAATCCCATCAAAGACTTGAGAAGGAAAATATTATTACCTGAGTAAGCAGGAAGTGCAAGGAAGAGATTTACAATAAAAATGCAAGGAATGACAGACACAGCTGGCCAAGGTTTCTCTGCAATGTTGGTGCACCCAACTTTGGCTTATAGACCTAGTATGTCTGACAGATCTTTTTTAGAAGCAGGAAATTTTGAAGGACTGTCTTGCTCTGTCTTGGCAAAGTTTGGCAGTCGCTTTTTGGTGTGTCCTGCTTGTCCAGATTTGACAGTGTACTTACTGTCAGCAATTGAGGCAAGGGCGGTTTCTTGTCTAATAGGCAAGTTTTGCCAGATAAAAGACAAACTGCATATGGAGTGTCTTTGGTGCCCAACATCCGCTCAGGATTAGATCAGTGCTGCCAGGAGCAAACTTGTCTCATGTCAAAAGAATTCTAAGTTATTAAAACATTTTAAATGTCATATTCTGTAGGTCTTTGAAGTTTTGAAGATCACCTATCTATTTAGAATATATCTCTGCATGCTTAGAAAACCTACTAACATGACTATAAGTTTGACAAATATGGGTGACTATTAACTTGTAATTCTTATTTACCTATATACACTAGGGAATAAAGCTTCACATTATTTTAGAAAATGAGCTGTAGAAATAATACCTTGTGCAAAAATAGAAACAGATGTACAGTATAAGGACAACAACCTCACAATTGTGACAATATACAAAAATAGCCAGAGATAGAAATGTAAAATGCAATATGACAAAAATAACCTTAATTTGCATCAATATACAAATATACCCTAAGTAGAAGTAGAAACATATATACAGTATGACAAAATAATTTAAAATTTGTACCAATATACAAAAATCTTAAATAGAACAATGAACATAAATATAAAATAACAAAAATAATTTTGAATTTGTATCAATATACAAAAGTATCTTAGACAGAAATAGAAACATATATACAGCATAACAAAAATAACTGAATTTGTATCAATATATAAGAATCCATACCAATGTAAATTATTTAAAACTGATAGTCTGTGTTTTAATCCTGTCATGTCTATCCTCCTTTTTTTTTATTCCAAAGGAGATCCCTGAGTTTAATCTCTATTGTTCCACCCCAACCCTATAATAACTTATTACCACCCCCTACAGATGATAATTATCTATAACCCTAAAAAAAAAAACCCACCCACCCCACATATAGAGAAAGTGGGTCTTATGTTCTTAGAATTACTTTCTGCTGTCTGGGGAGGGTGGGGCAACAGTGTCTATGGGACCTTGTAAGGACTGAAACAATGGTTAAGTCTTAGTAGAACTAGCTGCAATATTTGTAGCCAGTCTCTGAGTAATGAGTAAAGCTTATCTGAAGTTCAGCTGGAGTGTGCAAGAGGGTGGACCAGCTTAGCTAGCCACCTTAGAATTGTCCTGAGCAGTTTGTAGTCCAAAACCAATCTTTAGGTGATATTTATTGGCTTAATGGTATTATAGGGATCCAGGTAGAATCATTGTTGTGGAGACTTCAGAGATCACTATTAGGAAAATTTATTATTCATTGTGGAAAACTTAAACATCATTAATATCAAAAAGGAAAGTTTAATTTTTAATACAATGTTATACCTAAAGAAAAGTTCTAAAGAGTCAAAGTAAATTTGAGGGGAAAGTAATTTATGACGACAGTAGTCCCTAGATTTTGGTTTTCTTCTGTCCCATACCAGGTGGTTCTTCTGATATGAGACAGAGACTCTGAATTTTCTTTTAACAACATGCTTGGGTTTAGAGAAAGAGAGAACCACATCCAACTCCAAAGCCAGATTTAGTTTTTAATTGAGTCAAGACAACAAATATTTTGAGAGGTAGAGAGATTTTACCCTGTAGAAGTAATTACACCAACATGGCAGATTGTTTCTTTTGTTGATAATTTTTCCAGACAGTTCTCCCTTCTTCTTTAGATGTCTATCTGTCCAAAGGTCCTTGACATCCTTATGATGAATATTTTTATTCTCCTGTAAAGATTAAAAACAAAACCCTGCCCCAACCCTAATTTGATGAGTTTTTCCTTTTGACATGAATAGCCACAGTGATGGATGAACAATCACTTCTCCTAATCAAGAGGTCTCTCCTATTCAAATTGAATCTTTATTAATTTTGATGGTATCCATAGCTTTTCTTCTCCTGTGGAAACAAAAACAAAAGCCCTTCCCCAATGTGACACATATCCTGGTTTCTGAGGTCCATTCTGAGGTCAACACATCTTTAAAGTATACAGGCTGATTTAATTCAGCAGTTTTCTTTATTGTCCAGTGTCTCTCTGAAGCTGTTGTTCTTTTATTATTAGCATTTAGAAAATTTAAAGTTAAGAAGGAGTAGATGAATTTCTAAATGGTCTTATTAAATAAAAAACTCAGAGCCAGATATTGGGGTGATAGCTGAGATATCAGAGAAATAGGGAAAGCCACAACTAACCTTACCTCACCAATTCAGCAGCTTCCAAATGCGAGTTACTTCCTGTCTACCCACATCTATATGCCTTGCTGTTCTGCCATCTGATTTGCTCTCTCTGTCCAGCTACATCACTTCCTTTTCCTACCCAGCTCTGTCACTTCCTGTCTGTCTGTACAGACCTCCATAGTTAACTAGTTTTGGAATTTAAGGCATGTGTCACCACACCTGGCTCTGTTTCCAGTGTGGCCTTGAACACACAGAGATCCTGCCTGCCAAGTGATAGGATTAAGGGCATATGCTACCGCTGCCTGACTTCTTCGTTTACTTATAATGGCTGGCCTTTTTCCTCTGATCTCCAGGCAAGCTTTATTTATTAAAGCACAAATAAAATATCACCACAATAAGGTATTATGGAATCTATCTCTGGGAGTCTTTATTACCCCTTTCTCTTTATTTAGCATCTCTTTTAAAGTGTGGTTTGATCTTTTTTTAATTTTTTCATTAAGAAATTTTTATTCATTCCACCTACCAACCAGAGATCCCTCCCTCATCCCTCCTCCCGCTCCCCAGCCTTCCTCCCCAGCCCACCCCCAGCCCCTCCTCCAAAAAGATATGGCCTCCCATGGGGAGTCGGCAAAGCACAGCACATTCAGCTGAGGCAGGTCCAAGCCCTTCCCCCTGCATGAAGACTGTGCAAGATGTCCCACCAGATGCAATGGGCTCCAAAAAGCCAGTCCATGCACCAGGGATAGATCCTATTCCCACTGTCAGGGGCCCCTCAAACAGACCAAGCTATACAACTCTCTCTCCCATACAGAGGGTCCAGTCCAGTCCCATGCAGGTTCCACAGCTGTCAGTCCAAAGTTCATGAGTTCCCACTGGCTTGGTTTGGTGTATCTGTAAGTTTCCCCATCAAGGTCTTGATGCCCCTTGCTTATAGAGTCCTCTTCCCTCTCTTCGACTGGACTTCAGGTGCTTGGCTGTGGCTCTCTGAATCTGTTTCCATCAGTTACTGGATGAAGGCTCTATGATGACAGTTAGAGCATTCATCAATCTAATCACTGTGGTACACCAGCCCAGGCATCCCCTCCAGCACTGCTAGTAGTCTAAGCTGGGGTCATCCCTGTGGATTCCCAGGAACTTCCTTCACACCAGGTTTCTCCCTCATGATTTCTCCCTCTATCAAAATATCTCTCTCATTGCTCTCCCAATCTACTCCTGTTCTAGCTCAACCATCCCATTCCCTTATGCTTCCATCCCCCATCCCCTACCCTCCATTGATGCCCTCACCCCCAGTTTACTCAGGAGATCTCATCTATTTCCCCTTCCCAGGTCCATCCATGTCTCCCTCTTAGGGTCTTCCTTGTTATATAGCTTCTCTGATGGGTTGTAGTCTGGTTGTCCTTTGCTTTACATCTAGTATCCACTTATGAGTGAATAAAAGCCATGTTTGTCTTTCTGAGTCTAGGTTACCTCACTCAGGATGATATTTCCTGGTTCCATCCATTTGCCTACAAATTTCATGATGTCATTGATTTTTATTGCTGAGTAGTACTCCATTGTGTATATGTACCACATTTTCTTTATGCATTCTTCAGTTGAGGGGCATCTAGGTTGTTTCCAGGTTCTGGCTATTATGAATAATGCTGCCTGAACATTGTTGAACAAGTGTCCTTATTGTATGATTGAGAATTCCTGGGGTATATGCCCAAGAGTGTTTGTCATTGGGTCTTGAGGAAGATTAGTTCCCAATTTTCTGAGAAACCTCCATACCTATTTCTAAAGTGGCTGCACAAGTTTGCACTCCCACCAGCAGTGGAGAAGTGTTCCTCTTGCTCTACATCCTCTCCAACATAAGCTGTCATCAGTGTTTTTGGTCTTAGCCATTCTGACAGGTGTAAGATGGTATCTCAGAGTTGTTTTGATTTGATTTTCCCTGATGGCTTAGGATGTCAAGCAATTCCATAAATCTCTTTCAGCCATTTGAGATTCTTCTGTTGAGAAATCTCTGTTTAGCTCTGTAGCTCACTTTTTAATTGGATTGTTTGGTATTTTGATGTCTAGTTTCTTTATGTTTTAGAAATCAGCCCTCTGTCAGATGTAGGGTTGGTGAAGATCTTTTCCCATTCTGTAGGCTGTAGTTTTTTCTTATTGACCGTGTCTTTTGTCCTACAAAAGCTTCTCAGTTTCAGGAGGTCCCATTGATCAATTGTTTCTCTCAGTGTCTGTGCTACTGGAGTTATATTCATAAAGTGGTCTCCTGTGCCAATGCGTTCAAGACTACTTCCCACTTTTTCTTCTATCAGGTTCAGTGTAATTAGATTTATGTTGAGGTCTTTGATCCACTTGGACTTGATACGGATCCATTTGCAATCTTCTACATGTTGACATCCAGTTATGCCAGTATCATTTGTTGAAAATGCTTTCTTTTTTTCCATTGTATGGTCTAGGCTTCTTTGTCAAAAATGAGGTGTCAATAGGTGTGTAGATTAATGTCAGGGTCTTCAAGTCGATGCCATTGGTCCACATGTTGGTTTTTATGCCAATACCAAGATGTTTTTATTACTATAGCTCTATAGTAGAGCTTGAGGTCAGGGATGGTGATGCCTCTAGAGGTTGCTTTATTTTACAGGATTGTCTTGGCTTTCCTGAGTTTTTGTTTTTCCATATGAAGTTGAGTATTGTACTTTCAAGGCCTGTGAAGAATTGTGTTCAGATTTTGATGGGAATTGCATTGAATCTGTAGATTGCTTTTGGTAGGATGGCCATTTTCACTATGTTAATCCTACCTATCCATGAGTATGAGAGATCTTTCCATTTTCTGATATCTTCTTCAATTTCTTTCTTCAAAGACTTAAAGTTTTTGTTATATAGGTCTTTCACTTGTTTGGTTAGAGTTACCACAAGATATTTTATATTATTTGTGGCTCTTGTGAAGGGTGATGATTCTCTGATTTCTTTCTCAGCTCATTTATCATTTGTATATAAGATGGTTACTGGTTTGGTTTTTTTTTTTTTTTAGTTAATCTTGTATCCTGCCACATTGCTGAAGTTGTTTATCAGCTGTAGGAGTTCTCTGGTAGAAATTTTGGGGTCACTTGTGTATACTATCATATCATCTGCAATTAGGGAAAGTTTGACTTCTTCCTTTCCAATTTGTATCCCCTTGATCTTTTGTTGTCTTATTGCTCTAGCTAGAACTTCGAGTACTATGTTGAATAGATATGGGGAAAGTAGACAGCCTTGTCTTGTTCCTGGTATTCTTGGAATTGCTTTGAGTTTCTCTCCATTTAATTTGATGTTGGCTGTTGGCTTGTTGTAAATTGCTTTTATTATGTTTAGGTATGTTCCTTGTATTCCTGATCTCTCTGAGACCTTTATAATGAAGGGGTGTTGAAATTTGTTGAAGAATTTTTCAGCATCTAATGAGATGATCATGTGTTTTATTTTCTTTCAGTTTGTTTATATGGTGGATTACATTGACATTTTTGTATGTTGAGCCATCCACACATCTCTAAGATGAAGCCGATTTGATCATGGTGGATGATGTTTTTGATTTGTTCTTGAATTCAGTTTATGAGTATTTTATTAAGTATTTTTGCATCAATGTTCATGAGGGAGATTTGTCTGTAATTTTCTTTCTTTGTTGCATCTTTGTGTGGTTTGGGTATCAGAGTAACTCTAGTCTCATAAAAAGAGCTTGGTAATGTTCCTTCTGTTTCAATTATACAGAACAGCTTGAAGAGTTATTGGAATTAGCTCTTCTTTGAAATTCTGGTAGAATTCTGCACTGAAGCCCTCTGGTCCTAGGCTTTTTTTAATGACTGTTTCTATTTCCTTAGGGGTTATAGATCTATTTAAATTGTTTATCTCATCTTGATTTAATTTTGGTATGTGGTACCTATCCAAAAAGTTGTCCATTTCTTTTAAATTTTCCAATTTTGTGGAGTAGAGGCATTTGAAGAATGTCCTGGTGATTCTCTGGATTTTCTCATTATCTGTTCTTATGTCTCCCTTTAAATTTCTGATTTTGTTAAATGGAATGTTCTCTTTCTAGTTTTTGGTTAGTTTGGATAAGGGCTTGTCTATCTTGTTGATTTTCTCAAAGAACCAACTCTTTGTTTCATTGATTCTTTGTATTATTCTCTTTGTTTCTATTTCATTGATTTCAGCCCTCTATTTGATTATTTCCTGGCATCTATTCTTCCTGGGTGAGTTTGCTTCTTTTTGTTCTACAGCTTTAAGGTGTCCTGTTAAATCACTAGGTGGGATTTCTCCAACTTCTTTATGTGGGCATTTAGTGCTATGAATTTTCCTCTTAGCACTGCTTTCATAGTGTCCCATAAGTTTGGGTATGTTATACATTCATTTTCATTGAATTATAGGAAGTCTTTAATGCCCTTCTTTATTTCTTCTTTGACTTATTGGTGATTCCCTTGAGCATTATTCAGTTTCCATGAGATTGTAGGCTTTCTGTAATTTTTGTTGTTGTTGAAATCTGTCTTTAAGCCATGGTGGTCTGATAAAATGCAGAAGGTTATTCCAACTTTTTTGTATCAGATGAGATTTGCTTTGTGACCAAGTATGTGGTTGATTTTAGAGAAGGTTCCATGGGTGCTGAGAAGAAGGTATATTCTTTTGTGTTAGGGTGGAAAATTCTGTAGATATCTATTAAGTCCATTTGAGTCGTAACATCTGTGTTAAGTTCCTCTCTGGCAGACCTGTCCATTGGTGAGGGAGGGTGTTGAAGTCTTCCCCTACTAATGTGTGGGGTTTGATATGTGATTTAAGCTTTAGCATTATTTCTTGTATATATGTGGGTGCCCTTGTATTTGGGGCATAAATGTTCAGAATTGAGACTTCATCTTGGTGGATTTTTCCTGTGATGAATATGTAATATCCTTCCTGATCTCTTCTGATTGATTTTAGTTTCAAGTCAATTTTGTTAGATATTAGGATAACTATACCAGCTTGCTTCTTAAGTCCATTTGATTAGAAAGTCCTTTCCCAGTCTTTTAATCTGAGATAGTGTCTGTCTTTGAAGTTGACGTGTGTTTCTTGTATGCAGCAGAAGGATGGATCTTGTTTTTGTATCCATTTTGTTAGCCTGTGTCTTTTTATAGGCAAATTGAGTTCACTGATATTAAGGGATATTAATGACCAGTGATTGTTAATTCCTGTTATTTTTTTGGTGATAGTGTGTGTGTATTTCCCTTCTTTGGGATTTTCTGCTGTGGGGTTATCTATCTATCTGTGTTTTCATAAGTGTATCTAATTTCCTTAGGTTGGAGTTTACCTTCTAGCTCTTTCTGTAGAGCTAGATTTGTGGATAGGTATTGTTTAAATCTGGTTTTGTCTTGGAATGTCTTGTGCACTCCACCCATGGTGCTTGAAAGTTTTGCTGGGTATAATAGTCTGGGCTAGAATCCATGGTCTCTCAGTGTCTGCATTATGTCTGTCCAGAACCTTCTGGCTTTCAGAGTCTCCATTGAGAAGTCAGGTGTTATTCTGATGGATCTGCCTTTATAAGTCACTTGGCCTTTTTCCTTTGCTGCTTTTAATATTCTTTCTTTATTCTGTATATTTAGTGGTTTGATTATTATATGGCAAGGGGATTGGGGGGGTTAGTCTATTTGGTGTTCTATAAGCTTCTTGTATCTTCATAGGTATTTCCTTCTTTAAATTGGGAAAATTTTCTTCATTCTTTGATTTTGTTGAATATATTTTCTGTGCCTTTGAGTTGGTATTCTTCTCCTTCTTCTATCCCTATTATTCTTAGGTTTGGCCTTTTCATGGTGTCCCAGATTTCCTGGACATTTTGTGTTATGACTTTTTTGGCTTTAGTATTTTCTTTGACTGATCAATCTATTTCCTCTATTGTATCCTCTACACCAGAGATTCTTTCTTCCATCTCTTGTATTCTGTTGGTTATGCTTGCATCTGTAGTTTCTGTTCATTTACTCAGATTTTCAATTTCCAGCATTCCCTCAGTTTGTGTCTTCCTCATTGTTTCTATTTTAATTTTCACATCTTAAACTGTTTCCTTCACCTGTCTTCATTTTCTTGGCTTTCTTTAAGGAATTTATTGATTTCTTCCAATTTTTTATTTGTCTTTTCCTCAGTTTCTTTAAGGGAATTTTTCATTTCATCTTTAAAGGCCTGTATCATCTTCATAAAATTATTTTTAAGGTTGCTTTCTCCTATGTTGTGATGTTCAGGTCTTCTGTTGTAGAACCACTGGGTTCTGGTGGTGCCATATTGCTCTTTGTGTTGTTGTATGCATACAAATGCCTGTCATACAAAATATTGGCACAGGGTGGGGCTATTTAGCATCCCTTGTGGGAGAATCTTCCATTGATATATTTTAACAGGCTAAGAATTAGTATAAGTAGACACCATGAAGGAAAATTTTTCCCTGTCTTTTTGCTGAAGAGATAGAGTGAAGAAACAGTCTTTCAAAGCAATGGCTATAATAGACCATTCTTTAGGTAACAGAGAGGGCAAGAGAGTGCCAGGCTGTAGAGAGCCTATCAGCTGAAGTACTTTATTTACGGCTCTCAAATCTGTCAGCATTCTCCATTTTCCCGATTTCTTTTTAATAACAAATACAGGAGAATTCCAAGGGCTGGTAGATTCTTCAATTTGTTGGGCATTTAGCTGTTTCTGTACCAGCTATTTTAAGGCCTATAACATTTCTGATGTCAAAGGCCATTGTTCTACCCAGACAGGCTTGTCAGTTAACCATTTTAAAGGTAGGGCTGTTGGTACTTCTAAAAGATCAAGAGCTGTTGTGCCCTGTTTTTGTGCAGCCTGAATAGTTGGTGACTATTCTTTATAATACCTTTTAATACTTTTCCCAGAAACATACATTCATTTATGATTTGTTCCTGAGACTGGAGGAATGTTAATCTGGGTATTCCATTGCTGTAACAAAGTTGTGACCCCAGAAATTCATTGCTATATTGGCCTCATGTGGTTTCAATTTTCCTCTCTGTCCTTTTGCCCTATACATTTAACCTATCTTGTGCTTTGTTTTACCTCAGATAAGTTTCCAATCCCTAAAAACTGAACATCTACCCCCTGAAGAGGCCAATTTGGATAACATGATTCTGTTGAAATTTTAGTTATATCTGCCCCTGTGTCCAGAAGACCTTCAATTACAATGTCATTGTTTGTACCCTTAGCCTTGGTCTTTGATCATTTATTGAAGTCTGCCAAAATATTCATTTTATGGTTTCTCCTGGAACTTTTGTTTCATCTTCTAAAGCTATTGTATCATCCAGAGCAGTGTGGTTTTTTGCCATAGGCACTAGGTCCTTTAATTGCTCTGGGGAGGAGTTTCCCCCATGGTGACAGGGAATGACTAAACCATGTTTGACATGGGGAACTATAAGACCCCCCCCCAAGGTGTTTCCTGATGGCAAAGGGTTGCCATGCCATGCTTGTTCCTTGTTGATCTGCATTCTTTGGTCCAATGTCAGACTTTGCTGCATCTTCTGCATAATCCAGAAGACTGGGGCCTTCTGTTTGAGTTATCCCTAGAATAAACATTGTTTCTAGGAATGCCCTGCCTATGATTTCTTCTGAGATGACCTTGTTTACCACAATTAAAACATTTGACATTTTGATTTTTCTTAAGCCTTTGGAAATCAACTCTCCCACCCAAGCATTATCATAGTCAAGAGACTCTATATTGACTTTGTGTTGGATCCATTCTTCTATGGGTACTGATCTAATCTTTAAAGGCCTGATTATCCTTTTGCATTGTAAATTAGCATTTTCAAAAGCCAAAGATTGAATCAGCACTCATCTATTATCTGGGTCTGATATCATTCTATTTACAGCTGAAGTCAATCTTTGCAAAAATTCAGTGAAAGGTTCTTTTAAGCCTTGTATAATCTTAATATATGGCTCAGTCCTCTTTCTGAATTCTTGAATCTTGTCCCAAGCATTTAAGTCTGCTCTATGGCACAGACACAAGGTGTATTCATCATATGTAGCCTGTTTATATCAGCGCAATGGCCCTCACCAAGGATTTGATCTTGGGAAATTTTAAAGCATCTAGCCTTACCTTGCTATTCAGTGGTCTTAATTTCTCTCAACCAGTTGCTCCATTCTAACTAAGTACCATATTCTAATACTGTTGCAACTAATTGTTTCCAATCCTTTGGAGTAATTTTGTTCTGAGAGGACCATGTATTCTGCCTCACATATGCTGAATGCATACCATAGGAAACTATTGTTTCCTTAGTATTCTTTAAGTCTAACATTTGTATAACATCCCATTTATATTCTGTGTATCCTTGGGGATACTTGTCACTTGGTTGCCTTTCATAAATGGTAACAGGATAATCATGGGTGATTTAGTACCAACTTTAGGCCACTCTTCTGTAATTCTAGAAGGTAATAGTGTGGTTGGTTCTCCTCTGAATTCTTCTGTCTGTATCTGAACGCTTTTATTTCCAGTTCTAATCAATCTTTCTAAGGCTTAGAATTTACCAGTAATTGTCTTTTGTAAGGCTTGAATCTTCTGAGTAGCAATCTGTTCTAAAGCTCACATATTATCAGTCACTTTTTTGTTCTCCTCAATTATAAATACCTCTAAAGTTTTTAGCTTATCAGTCAAAGCTGTCTTATCCCCTTTAGTGACCATCTGTAAAACCTTTGTATTATCTTCCAGTGTCTTTACAGTCAATCTCCCATTACCATGTTCCAGGCCTGCATCTTTACAGTCAATCTCCCATTACCATGTTCCAGGTCTGTATCTTTACAGTCAATTTCTCATTACCATGTTCCAGGCCTGTATCTTTACAGTCAATTTCTCATTACCCTGTTCCAGGGCCTGTATCTTTACAGTCAATTTCTCATTACCATTTCCAAGACCTGCATTTTTTCAGTCAATTTCTCATTTTTGGCACTGTCATCAAATCATTTTTAAGAATAAGTTATGGATTGTCAGACTAATAATAATTATTACTGAAATTGTATTAATCCCAGCTAGGTTGCTTTATCTCTTCAGTAAGTTTTTCTAGCATACTAGTTCATAGTAGCAGTGAGCAGGGTTCTAATTCCCTGCAATGTGATATTTACAGCCATTGACCTGGGAAATGTTTTAAGATTGTCTTTTCCCTTTATTCTTTTACCCCTTCTTTTATTAGTTTACATTTTAAGAGTTGTTTATTGATGTACCGTAGGTCAGGTAGGTCAGGTCCTCAGATAATTGTTGCAGATATAGTAATATTGTTTGACCAGCAGGTGGAGCTGATGGTCTGATGGCTGTGCTGAGCGAAAGTGTTTGTATGTAGTAACAGTGTTTGACCAGCAGGTGGAGCAGGAGGGGCACCCAAGCAGCTCAGGCTACTCACTGGATCCACAGCAGATTCTGTTTTAGTAATTGTTTACCCTGAAGAAAATTCACTGGAGAGAGCAGCTGTAATCAAAGCAGCAGGACCAAAACCTGCCTAGCGTCTGTGGTCCGAGCAGGGCTCAGACAGATCAGACTGCCCAGGGTGTGGGCACACATGATCTCAGAGCGAGCTAAGTGGGCTGGGGACCAGGAACTGCTGGCCAGACTGAGGCCCGAACCTTGGCGACACTTGGTCTGGCACTGAGAGCAGGCTCATTGAGCACCAGGGCCGTGATGCTCACGGGCGGGCTCAGGGGTCTACCAGGTGTGGGCAGAAGGCAGGATGCGGCAGAGCGGCTCCGAGTTACTGGGCGAGAGAAAACGGAACCCACTATAAGAGTTTTTATTAGGGAAGGAAAAGGGTGGAGGTGGGTAGACCTACCGGAAAGAAAGTTGGGGTGGGGGGGAAGAGGCGAGGGAGAGAGAGCCGGAGCAGGTAGAGCCTGCTTTTATAGGTCACCTCATGCATTCCTATATGGGCTTACGTAGCTGTGCCACGCGTACACATGGATTACATGATCACACTGTATGCAGATTATGTGACCACACTGTGCACAGATTACGTAGGACATAAGGCCTCGGAGTGACTAAGCATTTTGCCTGACTGCTGCCGACAGTGCACACCCAGTCATGTGACTCTAGAACAATAACAGTAGGGATTTTAAAAACCGGGTTCTGGGCGTGCAGTAGGCAGAAAGCTCTGGCAAGACCAGTGGCCAGCAGGGTGGTTTAAAGCATTGTTGCAGGGGCATGCAGGCCCGCGGCAGCCACGGTATTGCCTGGGCAGGGCCTGGTGGTCCTAGGACAGGGCTAGCCTGCCTGGCTAGCTGGGCTCAGGCAGGCACTGGGGCCATGCGAGGACCCACCCTCATTGGGCACCAGGTATTGTGGAAGGCCACGGAAGTCTTGGATCAGGACAGATTTATTAAAGGATGAAATCGATACAACACACTCATGAATACAGAATGAAGCTGCACCGCTGCTTCTTATCCACCAGGGAGAGATGGGGAAGGTCAGGAAAATGTCACTTCGCCATGGAGTCCAAGAAGCCATCCCCAGTCCCCCACCCATTCTTAAAAGGTTACCATCTTCAGAGAAGACCATGCCCGTGGGGCCAACCCGCTCCATTCCATTGGTCATTAGACCGATTCGCAGAATTCCCACAACACATGTTCTCTAAAAATAAAAATATTTTTAAACACCACAGATCACAGTCTTTCATCCCTTTAATGAAGCCACATAGAATAAAAGAGCTACAATATTGAAGCCATAATCCAAAGTCTGGTGTTGGAATTCACTATCTAGGGCCACAGTTAACATGGTAATTAGAAGACAAATATTCTCTTTTTTTTTTTTCAAAGATTCAAAATTCAAACATTGGACTAAATGGTTTGTAACATTCCTAAGTATTAAAATTCTGTGATCCATGATAAAAAGCCATTTGAATATTATTGACTACTTCAAAACAATGACATCTCTCGTACACTTACCTGTAGTTGCTGAATGATGAGCCCAGAATTCATCCTCCTCAAGCTGCAATGAGGTACTCCAATACTTACACTGTGGTAATGTCGGAAAAAGCTGAATAAGGAGACCAATAATTACGTTTAATGTTCACACACCTACTCAGCAGTAATCCAACTGCTGGGAAGGCAGAGATAGGTGGATCTCTGGAGCTCCCAGGCCGGTCAGTCCTAGCCTGTGAGCTCCAAATTCAATGACAGATGCTGCCTCAAAATGTCATGTGGAGAGCAAATGAAGAAGACACCTGATAAGAACTCTGACTTCTGTGTTCACATGCACACACACTTCACAGAGCAACTAACAACACACTTGGAACAGATGAAATATTAGAAAATTTCAACCAGGAAATAGATAAAAAGAACTGTATGGCAATATTAGAACTGAAAAAAAAATGAAAGGATTAAACTTAAAAGTCTCAACAGTAGAACTGAGTGACAAAAGACAAGAAAATATAATTTAAATTAATTAATCTAAGTGGCATAGGCAAATTAGACAAACTGGATTCACAGTCTATATGGGTTGTAACAAAAAATAGAATCTTTTCTTCTCAGAAGGGGAAGCAAAGAAAGGAGACATTTAAACGTGCACAAAGAAATACTGAAAATTTTCCAAATAAGGAAGAAATTGAAGGACAGTAGGCAAAAATATAAGTACATGATGTAGGGTTATCTTTTTCTCAAGATTTTCTTTGGTGGATAAAACAAAGATAATAACCCTGACAGCATTAGTTACTCAAAGGTTGAAGCAGAGGAATGAAGCAGAAAGGGAACACACAAAACTGAGATGGCACACTGAAGATCACATTGCATGCGGATGTCTAAATACAATCTAATAAGTTCCCCAAATAATAAACATTTATATATTAGGGCTAGTAATGTGTATTAATAACATCAGCCAGCTTTCTCATGCTAGTCTCCCTTTCTCTTTCCTGCCTAGTCATAAATTTTTATTACACTTTATTTACTTATTTATTTATTGAGAGAGAGACAGAGAGACAGAGAGACAGAGAGACAGAGAACATAGCTAAGTGAACACATGTCGTAGTATGAGTGTGGAGGAAAGATGAAAATTTCAGATCTATCCACCATGTCTGTCCCAAGAATCAAGCTCAAGTTGTCAGGTTTGGCAGCAAGTTCTTTCATCTGCTAAGCCCTCTCACCAGCCCTTTCCTAATTTCTTTCTTGACTTTTCTGTAGTGTATCTCTGTGCCTTTCTGGCCTCAGGTTTACATCACACAAGGTTCTCCATCGTGACTTCCTCACTCAAAGACATTTTGCACATATAAAATAAATATCAGATCTCCAGACTGCAGAGTAGAGGAATGTGTCTAGGATGTCAAGGTAGATGTTGCTTATCCTACTGGAGTCTTGGGAATGTTTACTTTATTTACTAGTGTAGCTTAGGAAATCGAGATGAAAGCCTGAGTTTTAACAGAACTAAGGGTCTGTATACGTGCATTTTTCTTTGCATTTTGGGATTGCCTAAATGTGATTTATTGGTGAAGACAACAACTCATAAAATAAAAACCACCTAGCAGGATCATACATGAATTGTTTGTAAACTGCTGTGCTCAGACATTAGCAAGTCATATCTGCTGCCTAAGTACTAAGATGTGCTGAGACACTCTCATTATGAGTTGTTCTATTTTTCCTTTTATTGTTGCTCAGACTCATCTTCACTCAGGTTTGTAATTAAGCTAGTACTCTGTCAAATATAACTCCCCACATCTGAAACTTGAGACAGAATTTCTTTCAAGACGAATTACATTTATCTCAATTAATGAGTCATTAAGTTTCATTTCTACTGCCAAGTGCACATTACCATTTATTCATTATGATATGCTGATTCCAGAAACTTCAGTGAGTGCCAAAAATATCATTTCTCCTCTCTCCACATTTTTCCTCCCGGGACATAAGCCTGTCTGTTCACTCACCTCAGCTCTGACCAACGTGTCTGCTGTTTCCATCCCAGCTACTTGGCTGTAGGACTTGGGACTTTTGCATTTATAGGGTCAGATATCCAGAGACAATTTGCACTCCACCCAACACTCATGGATTTGGATTCTGATGTTATTGTTCAAATATACTTCCAGAAATGAAAGGTTATTATTTCACCTAATCCCCATGCCACCTAGCTGGTCCTACTTATTTATACTTTGCATTTTCTCAGCTACGCTGCAGCAGCCCACCTAGGAAGAGATGACAGAGGGTCTGGAAGTGTGTGGTATAGGAGGCCATAGGAGTATACAGCAGGGGACAACTAGTATTGAAAAAGTCAACCCACCGGAAGAATAACTCTTTGTTGGGGAGCCCCACCTGGCAAAGCCGTGGGGTCACTGGCTGTGGAAACCAGTTGTTCGCTGTCTGTAACTTTCTCAGGTGCCACCACTTACCTCGCTAAAAAGAACAGCTGTAGGTTCTTTCCACAGCCCACTGGTAGTGTGTTTACATCTTCGGACCCACATATAGCTGTGCATGGTCAGAAAGATGATTTCTGTTTAAGCTGTGTAATTCTGATGATTAGAAATAATACTAGAATATTTTTCATAACTGACACAGGAAAATAATAGTATTCTCAGTCACAAAGACAGCTAATTTTAGATTTCAGAACAAATTCAAAACAGACTAGCTGCCCCTGCAGAGACTACACAAAGATAAGTTCCCAGGTGTTTATTGCTAAATCAAGGTTAGAACTGAAGCAACGTTGGTAGACATAACCCCCTGAGCAACGTTGGTAGACATAACCCCCTGAAGTAATTCTCTTTCTGCACATACCCCAACCACTCAAGGTTCAGCCAACTGTTATTGTTAAGTCCTGAATTTCAGTATCACTCTCTGTCTGGGAACTCTAACTGCTCAGGCTACATGCTCGGCCAAGCATTATTCACTGGCCAGTCAACTCGACCTTCCTAGCCTGAAAAAACTGTGTGACTTATCATGTGTTATGAGAATGGGTCAGATCTTGAAAACGTAACATATAATTGTCCAAAGTTTGGCTATGAGAGGAGGAGTAAGAGAGTGTATGAGTGAACAAGTGTGTGCGTGTGTGTGTGTGTGTGTGTGTGTGTGTGTGTGTATGCGTGCGCGCTGAAAAGGATATGTAGCTGAATTTGCAGAAGGAGTAATGTGAGAGAGTGTGCTAAAAGAGAGTGTGTGAGTGTGTGTGTGTGTGTGTGTGTGTGTGTGCGCGCGCGCATGCGCGCTGAAAGAGAGATGTAGCTGAATATGAAGAAGTGAGAGTGAGTGAATGAGAGAATGAGTGAGGAAAGAGTGAGTGAACGATGTGGAAGAGAGGGAGAGAGAAAGAGCTGTGTGAAAGAGCTGCTGCTGTGTAGAGGAGCGAAGTGAAGGAACTATGTAAAGAGCTGTAAGGGAGTGTGGGAATGTGTTAGAGTGAGTGTGTAGGTGTGCATAGGGAGCACTATGAATAGCTAGACAGGAAAAAGAGCAAGGGAGATTTTCAGAAAGAGATTCTGAGATGTATGTGTGTAAAGAAATATATATCGCTGTATGTAAAGAGATGTAGCTGTGTGGAGATAGAAATTTTCAGAGAAAGATTTTTTAAGATGAAGTAAAAGAGAAAGTTACCATCAGAAAGCATGTGTTTCCATATTTTTTACTTCAGATAGAAAAAGTCTAGGCCTCAGTTAGATAAGAATTTTTCCTAGGACCTCATTACATTTGTGGTTTTTTTTGTTTTGTTTTGTTTTGGTTTTTGTTTTTTTGTATACCCTGGTGCTGACTGGAGGCAGGACCTCCTTGTCACCGATAGCATAGAGTATTACTATGAATGTATTTGGTTTGCCTCCTGACCTGAGTCTTTTCCTGAACAGTTCTTGGAATTTTGTGTTTGTTCTAAGCTTTGTCAGTAAGAGCTTTTCTCCTTTATGTCTGTGATGAGGGGTGATAAAATGATGCCCAGTTGGCATGATGTAATGAAGAGAAAAAAGTTCTTTATGTAATGAAGAGAAAAAAGTTAAAAAACTGAAGAAAGTATCTAGGAGCAGTTAGAGATCTTTCTGTAGAAAATGCTAAACACTTTAACTGAACAACTGTTATGGTTTGGATATAAAATATCCCCCATAACTCTTCTGTTTAAATAGTTAATCCTAACTCATAGTGCTATTTGGGGAGGTTATTGAACCTTTAAATGGTAGGACCTCTCTGGAGGAAGTAGGCCACTGAGGGAAAGTTTGAGTTTGAGGGTGTAGTCTAGCCCTAGTTTGGGCCCAACTTCCCTCCATCCTGACTTGGGTAAGATACAAGAAGCGATCGCCACCCTCTTCAGCTCTGCCTTCCCTGCCATGATGCACTACACCCCTGAAACCAGGAGCCCAAACAGCGATCACCCCCCAGTGCTGTATCTATCAGAGCTTCTGTCACAGCAGGTGGTAAAGTTCCTGCTGGGATAATCCCTGTTGCTGAAACACCAGCCTGTGTGGTTCTCAGGCCTTTGGGAGTGGCTTGCAGGAGGAATGTGGAAGAGCTTTGCTGCTGTCTAAAGAACCTGTGGACTGTAGTAACCTGAGTTTAATGTCCCTTCTGACTGGAGTGAGGAAGAACAGAATTCCAAGAGAAAGAGAAGCAGTGAAGTCTGAGCTTGTGGATTTTCAGAGAGGACAAAGACTTCCACAGATTGAATTAAACACCCTCCCATTACAACCTGGCAAAAAACCTGGCTGCATTCTGACCATATCCTGTGAATTTGAGTGGGGATAAATGCAAAATAATTAGGCATTATTATTGGTGGGGGTGGCAGAGAAGAAATTTCAAGACAACATAAAATTTACCCTGTGGAATGATTATTATTCACTCTATTTAGGGAGGTTTGGGGTTGAGAGAAAAGAAGCATGAACCCAGCGAGGTGGACACAGATAAACTGATAAATTGGTTGTGACTGTTAAAAAGATTAGCATCGTTAAAACAAACCAGAGGACAGTGAGGTGGCTCAGTGGCTAAAGCTTTCTGCTGCCCAACCTAATGACCTGACTTTAATTCCCTTGAGACCCATATGATCGAAGGAGAGAATCAACTACCACATGTGGTCCTCTGACTTCTATATCTATGCAGTGGCATATGCCCCACCCCACAAAATAAGTACATGGAAAAAATTAAAGAAACTGGGGACTTTGAACCAGATAATTGGGAAGGTGCCATGAAGGCAGGAGTCCACCCATCAAACGCTGAAGATATAAAAATGTAAATTTATTTGGAAGCATAATATCTGAGAAGATGGAGCCTCCACAGCTGACATAGCTGTGGTCCAAAGGAAAGAGGCCACATCTCAAGCTGATGCCAGAACTTGTCATCATCCATGTTGTACTTGTGCTTTGGGAATGTAAAATTAAAGGTTGGTGAGGACTTTGGACCTTGAGTCGGGGCTAAAGGAAGCTTCTGAAGTGTGTGTAGGAGAGTTCCTATAGAAAGTGGTGGAGGGAAAGCCTGAGTGGCAATGGAGACTACGGTGAACAGAGGTCAATCACAGAGGAAAGCCACAGGCAGAGTGAAGTCAGCTCAGGGGGCCTGAGAGGCTGTCCACAGAGTTAAAGGGTTTGCTTGGTACCTTGACTGATAGGATTTGATGCCTTGGTCTGATCTCTCCTTGCTGTGCCCCACAACTCGCTTTAAAAATGTGTGTGTGTGTGTGTGTGTGTGTGTGTGTGTGTGTGTGTGTATGTGCAAAGTATATAACTTATTTTTCTGTTTTATGTGGGTTAATGACTGTTAAATCCTGTTTAATCTGTAAGACTATGGGGACTTCAGAAGTTGGAATGTGTTACAACAGAGTTTTCCTGGGGAGATGCAACATGCATGCATGCACAAACAGGCCTATTTACCCTAGAAAGTAAATAAAAGTAACAGTTGTATCAAAGTCCAACTTGGTAATCCAATGAGTTTTATTAGGGTTACTAACAGTAATATAAGTGAGGGATTGCTTACAAGGAGCAAAGAGGCCTCAAAAGAAGCTGCATCACCAAAAACCACACCAACATGGGTTACAGCGCGATAGTCTGGGGTTTTCTCCTCTCTACAGTTTAGCTGATCAGAGTCCTCTCCCTTAACAGTTGGTTAGTTTTTTTTTATATTGTAGGGGAGTAGTCTTTTAGAATATTCCAAGTTTCTTGTATCTCAGACATGTGGTGAGCTGAGTCCCCTGACTCCTAGAGAGTGTGTCTCAGCTACAGAGAGTGAACAGTTCAGTTCAGAAGAGATTACTATGACAGGCGAAATGGATTTCGCATTATGATAATGTGACCAGCACAAGGAGACTAGGGGCGGATGTCACATATGACTGGGGTTTAAAATGTCTTTCCTGGGTTCATGTGTTTGAACTCTGGGTCCACAGTTGGTGCTTTTTGAGATAGTTGTGAAACTTTTAGGAAGTGGAGACTAGCTGAAGGAAATGGGTCTCGTGGAGTGGGGCTTGAAGGTTACAGATTGGTGCTAATCTCTTTCTTTCCACGGAGTTGTAATAAGTAGAAGCCTCATAGATTTGCTACCATAAAGCCGCAGTGAACGCCTCCCTCGCTGTGAGGGCTGCAGCCGCGCACTGAACGCCGCCCTTGCTGTAAGGACTGTAGCCACAACTTCTTCTCATAACTTGTTTCTATCAAGTATCTTTCCACAGTAATGAGAAAAATAACTAATGCAGCACTGTAAACTGCTTGCCGTTGCCTACGACACTTAAGCCATTTTTATTTCTTTTTAAAAGCCAGAATTTAAAAAAAACCAACTTTGTATCTGGTTTGCACTGGTTTTCTATTATTATTACTGTGATGATTCTGTTAGAATGCTCAACTACCAGCCAACGTGAGAAGAGGACTAAAAACAGTATTATTTCATCAAAGCCAATTAGCTTTTTGTTCCTCTTTGCTAATTAAAAAAATATTTCTTGAATTCATCATCCAATAATAAATTATACCACAATTGAAACTGCATTCTCCTGCGCTCAGAGAATAAATTGGCTATCAGTTTTCAAAACTAGTATTTAAATCATTACAGAAACAGAATAGGGTCAGCTCCATAACACATCTGCCTATAAAAACTAGGAAACTGAAATCCAACATGGTAACTCTGAATGGATAAAATATACAACAAGCATGTAGTTCACATTGTGATAGCATATATGGAATTTCTTGTGAGATAGTCTTTGTGGCTCTTAGTTTTCACTCTTTCCACTCTGAATCCAAGATGTTATTTACACAGTAAAGTCCTAGATATTTATAACTTTAAGTTTGTATTTTTATTTTTTGTTTCTATTTTTATATTTTATTTTTCTTTTATTGAAAATTGCTTCTTTCCTAGTACATATTCCAATTACAGTTTTCCCTCCTCCATTTACTTTGAGAATTTCCCCGTATCTCCTCCCATCAAGATCCACTTAGATCTCCTTTCTCTCTTTCCTTAGAAAACAAACAGGCATCTAAAGAATAATAATATAATAAAATAAGACAAAAACAAACAAATAAAAGAAAAGGAGCCAAATAAACAGCACAAGAAATACACTAGACACAGAGATACACACATATGTAAACACAGGTCTCCCATATAAACAAAAAAACCAGAAGCTATAATATACATGCAAAGAACTTGTAAAGCTAAAAAGACATAAAGGAAAGAAGGAAGGAAGGGAGGGAGGGAGGGAGGGAGGGAGGGAGGGAGGGAGGGAGGGAGGAAGGAAGGAAGGAAGGAAGGAAGGAAGGAAGGAAGGAGGAACTCACACAGTCTTATGAGTTCACATTCATCTGTGTGTCAGTCCTACCATATTTAAAAAGTCTTGCTTCCTTGGTGTCCTCCATCCCACCTGGATCTTACAACATCTCTGCCTTCTCTTCCACAGGGCTTCCTGAGCCCTGTGGGAATTGTTGGATGGAGATATCCCATTTAGAACTGAGTGTGCCAGTGTGTCTCAGTCTCTGCACATGGTCCGGCTGTGGGTCTCTGTATTTGTTCACATCTACTTCAGGAGGAAGCTTCTCTGGTGATGGCTGAGCAAGGCACTGTTCTATGAGTATAGAAAAATGTCATTAGGAGTCATTTTGCTGCTGCATTCCTTTGGAAGAACAATAGTATTTGGGTTTCCCCTCAATTCCTATTTGGTCTCAGGTTCTTGGGTACCAGAGCAGTGTTGAAGATGGGTTCCATCTCATGGAATGGGCTTTAAATCCAATCAGATATTAGTTGATTATTTCCACGAGATTTGTGCCACTACTGCCCTAGCATATCTTGCATTCAGGTTATCATTGTAGACTGAAGGGTTTGTAGCTGGGTCATTGTATACCTTTCTCCTTGATAGAGTGCAGAGCAACTTCCATTAACACAAACACTTGTCAACAGGGGTGAAGGCTCTAGGTAGGCACCAGCTGAGCTTCTCCATGTTCAGTGAATTATGTAGGTGTTGTCTTAAGCAACAATAGACCAATCAATAGCCTTGGCAATAGCCTGGATTGCTTGGGGGTTTCCATGGGGCCCTGTGACCAACAACTCAATTAGATGTAACCCATTTGGTTAGAAGCGTCATTTGGTGATGAAAGATGTCCAGTTGGAGGTCTGTCTCACCTGTTATTTAGTGATTTCAATTAGATTCCCTCTACCTACCTATTTGATCATCCCACTCCAGGCCCCCCTCCCCTCATCTGTCTCTAAGTAGTCTATTTCCTGTTCCTAAGAAGACCCATCCCTCCCATCTAGGTCCTTACTTTCTGTGTGACCTCTGTGGTTATACAGATTGTAGTTTGTTTATTGAAGACCTCAGACCACCATAGGTTAAAACTGATTTCAGCAACAACAGAAAGCCTACAAACTCTTTGAAATGGAAAAACTCCCTACTGAATGACTACTTTGTAAAGGCAGAAATAAATTAAAGACTTCCCAGAATTCCATGAAAATGAATGCACAAAATACCCAAACTTGCCGGGCGTTGGTGGCGCACGCCTTTAATCCCAGCACTCGGGAGGCAGAGGCAGGCGGATCTCTGTGAGTTCGAGGCCAGCCTGGGCTACCAAGTGAGCTCCAGGAAAGGCGCAAAGCTACACAGAGAAACCCTGTCTCGAAAAAACCAAAAAAAAAAAAAAATACCCAAACTTATGTGACACAGTGAAAGTGGTGCCAAGAGGAAAGTTCATAAAACTAAGTGCCTTCAAAAAGAAATTGGAGAAATTTCATACTAGCAACTTTACAGCACACCTGAAAGGTCTAGAACAAAAAGAAGCAATCTCATACAAGTAGGGTAGATGGCAGAAAATAATCAAACTGAGGGCTGAAATCATAAAATAGAAACAAAGAGAACAATACAAACAATCATTGAAACAAAGAGTTGGTTTGTTGTAGGATAATCTTTTCGCACACTGTGAAGATGTACCTGTGCCAAGGCACCTTCTGATTGGTTTAACAAAGACATGAACAGCCAATATCTAGGCATGAGAAAATAGGCAGGACTTCCAGGCAGAGAGAGGAACTCACAGTGAGAATCTGGCAGCAAGAGATACCAGTGAGATACAAAGGGAACTGGACATACAGAACGAGGAGAGGTAAAGAACCATGTGGCAGAATGTAGTTTAATAGAAACAAGTTAATTTAAGTTATAAGAGCTAGTTGGGAACAAGCCTAAGTTAAAGGCCAAGCTTTCATAATTAGTAGTAAGTCTCCATGTCATTATTTGGGGGCCAGAGACCCAAAAGAAAGTCTGACAAGAAAATCCAACTACATTGATTCTTGAAGAAAATAAGAAGATAGACAAACCCTTATCTAAACTAACTAAACACAGAGTGGGGTGTTGAAGTCTCTGACAATCATGTGTGTGAGGGTTATATGTGATTTAAGCTGTAGAAGTGTGTGGCTAGAGTTTTCCTGCCTGGCCCACAGTCAGGATAAATCTCTTTCACCTGCCAGTCCCACAGCCGCCCAGACCCAACCAAGGAAACACAGAGACTTCTATTGCTTATAAACTGTATGGTCGTGGCAGGCTTCTTTTAACTGTCCTTATATCTTAAGTTATCCATTTCCATAAATCTATACCTTGCCACATGGCTTGTGGCTTACCGGCATCTTTACATGCTGCTTGTCCTGGCGGTTGCTGGCTGGCAGGCAGTCTCCTTCTGCCTTCCTGCTCTTTTAATTCTCTCTGTTAGTCCCGCCTACTTCCTGCCTAGCCACTGGCCAATCAGTGCTTTATTAGCAACACATTTGCCATACAGAACAGCCCACAGCAGAAGTGTTTCTTACAAAATGGGATGGCTTGTGTTTGGGTCATAGATATTAAGAATTGAAATATCATCTTGGTGGATTTTTTTTCCTTTTAGAGTATGTAGTGTCTTTCCCTATCTCTTCTAATTAGTTTTGGTTTGAAGTATATTTTGTTAGATATTAAAATGGCCACACTGGCTTGTTTCTTGGACCATTTTCTTGGAATATCTTTTTTCATCCTTTTACCCAGAGACAATGTCTATCCTTGCATGATGTTAAAGGGTGTTTCTTGGATACAGCAAAATGATCAATCCTGTTTTCACATCCATTCTGTTAATCTTTGTCTTTTTAATAGGGAATCAAGCCCATTAATGTTGAGAGTTTTCAATGAGCACTTTTTACTGATTCCTGTTATTTGTTGTGGTGGTGTGATTTTGGTTTTTATTATTGTTGTTGTTGTTGGTCTGAGATTGTGTATTCTTTGTGGGCTTTTTTGATGTGGTTAACACCTTCAGGTTGAAGAATTTCTTCTAGCACCTTCTATAGAGCTGAATTTGTAGGTAAAAAATTGCTTAAGTTGGGTTGTGTTGTGAAATGTCTTTCTTTCTCCATCTGCTATGATTGATAGTTTTGCTTGGTAGGTATTCTGGGATGGTGTCTGTTGTCTCCTAGAATTTGTAGAGAATCTATTCAGACCCTTCTGGTGTTCAGAGTCTCCATTGAGAAGTCAGATATGATTCTAATAGTCTGCCTTTATGTGTTATTTGGTCTTTCCTCCTTGCAGCTTTTAATATCTATTCCTTTTTCTGTACATTTAATGTTTTGATTATATGTGTAGCAGAGAATTTCTTTCTGGTCCAATCTATTTGGTGTTCTGTGTGTGCTTTGTACCTTGATAGCCACCTCTTTCTTTATATTAGAGAAATTTTCTTCTATGATTTTGTTGGAAATATTTTCTGTGACTTTCACCTAGTTTCTTCTGTTCCCACTATTCCTATTATTCATAGATTTGGTCTTTTCATTATGTACCAGATTTCCTGAATGTTTTATTGCTGGAGCATTTTATATTTAACATTTTCTTTGACCATTTCTTCTATCTTGTTTTCAATGCCTCAGATTCTCTCTTCCATGTTTTGTTTCTGTGAGTGAGACTTGCCTCTGAGATTCCTGATCAAGTTCCTAAATTTTTCCTTTCATTATCTCTCAGTTTGGGGTTCTATTTTGATTCTATTCCCACATTCATGTCTTGAGCAGTGTTCTTCATTGTGTTCCACTGGTTTTTTTTATTGTGATTCTATAGATTTCATCAATGGATTTGTATGTATTCTCTTCAAGGTCCTTGAGCATGCGGATAAAACATCTTATGCTTTAGTATTTCCATTTCTCCGGGCCTATTGTAGTAAGGTTGCTGGACTTTAGTGGAGACATAGTGTCTTGGCTGTTATTGATTGTGTTTTTATGCTGGCATCTAAGCATATGGGCTTCGGACAATTTTAATTCTAGGTGTTGATATCTGATCTTTTATTTGCTGGATGGGTGTTTCATTCCTTGATTTCTGTTATCCTCTCTGGATCTTAGGAGCATGTAATGGCTATGGATTGTTGGTAGGGTGTGCTTCTGAAACCCTAACAGGTATGAACACTGTGGGGTCCTGGATAGAACTTATTTCTAGGTATTGGAAGCTGACACAGAAGAATAGGGATAGGCTAGAAGGGTAGGTATCTGAGAAGGGCCTTGCAGTAGATTGAATGTAATTGGCTCCCATAATCTCATAGGGAGTGGCACTATTAGGAGGTGTGGTTTTGTTAGAGTAGGTATGGCCTTGTTGGAGGAAGTATGTCACTGTGGGGGCAGGCTTTGAGGTTTCCCATGCTTGGAATACTGCACAGTAAGACAGTCAACTTCCTGTAGCCTGCAAGATATAGCACTGTCAATTCCAGCAGCATGCCTGCTTGCATACATCCATGCTCTGCCATGATGATAATGGACTGAACCTCTGAAACTACAAGTGAGCCATCACAATTAACTGTTTTCTTTATAAGAGTTGCTGTGGTCATGGTGTCTCTTCACAGCAATAAAAACACAAACTAAGACAGGCACGTAGGAGGGAGTAATGTTGGGTTTGCCATGAGGATTTGTAGAGTCCACAGAGAATGGAGGGAGAGAGGGAAGACAGGCCCCTGAGGCTGGTCTGCTGCAGGGCTGGGGATGGCACTGGGGAACTGGAATTGGAGGATGAAAGAAAAGTGAAGATCACCTCCCTGATTTTGTGAGCCGCACACTGGGTTTCCAGGGAGAAACTGTCTTGTGTTTTAGTGGCCACCATGAAACTAATCAGGAGGCTACCTCTTGAGTATCTTACAGATTTTGGAATCAGTGATGAAGGATAGTAAAATCCTCGGTGCATGAAAACACCAGAATGAATGTTAAAGGGCACTCCCATGATCCATAATGCTGTTAGTGAAAAACCTCAGTACCATGGGAAGGCCAAGTCCGTGTGAGTTGTTAACTAGGTCTCCAGGGCCTACCTGCAACAATATAAGCTGTTGCTATTATTGTTGGTTACGTACCAAAACTAAACAATGAGTGCTTATTGCTGTAGGCTCTCGGTGCTTTGGTTCCAGAACGTGACTGACACGACAGAGAAGCTCCTTTCCTGCTATATGATGTTTGTGATAGTAGAAGGTGTTACGGAGGGAGCTCAAAGAGGATTGAAGTGACAGTCCTGTTAGATTATGGGCACTGAACGCTACATTACCAGTGTGTCATACAACATGGGCCCAATAGTGCAATAATGGCGTAACTATCATGGGTGAAGCCAACTATTTCACAGTTATATTTACATTTTACTCAAAAGGAAAGAATTGACATTAGGTTCTACAGTCCAGGACAATAATTCATTTGAGAGGGCACTATCAATATTTGATAATTAGATAGGGTGTGACTATCAAATTACCTTCTAAACACTTGTTTTAGTTACTGGGAAGACTCATGACAGGTCAAGGTTTGATAGTAATTGACTCTTTTGTAGCTTAGTGGTCCTATGCTCTGAGTAACTAGAAGAAAATTATCAGGGATATCATCCCTCCAAGGCTCACGGAACATTGCAGAAGAGAGTGTAGAAAATATCTAAGAGCCAGAGAAATGGGTGCAGTATAAAATTGAAACAGTTCCTCCCAGATTTTTGAAGGAAGTTTATAAGACTTAGAAACATATATTTAAAAAAAAAAACATAAAACTTAGGAAAGTCAACAAATATCATGATTTGAGAGAGCAAAGCATTCCCACAGAAAGAAGACTCCAGCTACTACTGATTCTAAGTTGAGATTCTAAGAGCTCCTTTTGTGAGCTGTCACCCATACTTGGGTAAGCTTTCAGTGATGCAGCTTCATTGTGCCCAGTGCTTCTGTAAGGAACCCCTCATTCACGCTGTTTGTGAGAACCCCAGTGAGCTCAGTTGTGTACCGAGCTAGGCTTGGGTAGAATCATTCCTTTGTTCTGCCATGGGTACTCTACAGGTTGAACAGACATTTGCTCATATCACCCAAAGATTGAATCACATAATATTATTTCATGTATCAATTGAAATATGTTTTAATTTTTTCTAAAATATCTGGCTGAAGTTTTTAGTCTAAAGGAATTTTTCAGGGTCTCAGGACTTCTATCTGTCTGTCTGTCTGTCTGTCTGTCCCTCTCTCAGCTCTCTCTTGGACTCTAAGAGTATCTTGTCACTACTGGCCGGTTCATTTGTCATTCACTGGACAAGACCGTGTGAATTTTTGGATTGGGCTACATTGAACTTCATTGAACTTAAACTTTACCAGCTCAAAATCAAAGAACCTAATCAATAATGGGTTGTTGATTCTCATTCTTTATATTGTGGCACCCATTTCTACAGTACTCCTCTTCGTGCCCACGGTGAGTTATTGCTTCCTTTCTCTATATATGTCAGAGTGTGAACTCCCATCTTTACCAGGCAGGTTTGGCCAGGGTATGAACATTCATTTTATTTATAAGAATGTGCGTATATTAACTCAGATCTGAATATTTTTAAAACATTGACTAGCGACTGTCAGGACACTTTACTGTTTCTAAAACTAAAAAAATAAAAAATAATAAACTGAAATCTGTTTCTAAGAATTGTTCCATCATTAGAAATAATTTAGTTTTATGCCAACAGAAATAAACTGAACTTCCTTCCATTAATACTGCATAATTATTTCATCTAAAATATATGTTTGAATTATCTAATTAAGAATTAACTGGTTATTCTAATAGTCCGTGCTTTTATTCTCCTAACCTTGATTAGATACCTTCCACAGCATGGACCGCATCCTCGGCACATAGGGGACAATTGTTCTGAGTTAGCTGGTGTACTGCTTGGTGTTGTGTGTGAGAGTAATCAAACGGCAATAACATTGGAGGTGAGGCAAGATAACTTCTTTATCTGAAAGTGCAATGTCATGGCACCTGATGTAGACCAAACGAGTGGGGGGAAATTTTTGGATAATTAAGATAAATCTTCAGAAAAAGGATTGTAAAGTGAAGCAGCATAAACTCAAACCAAAGGAGATGAGGAACTTCATAACTCTGGAGAATCGAGAGTGGGTCAGCCTGTCTGGGAAAGAAAAGGCTTTGCATAAGAATTCATGTGTAAAATAATGAAAGAGCCTTGTACTACATTCTGAAAGGACCTACAATAATAACAGAGTGAAATGAATTTTTAAAAGGAGGTGTGACAATAATATAAAGCCTAAGAGAACAGTACCAATCCCAGCAGGAAGGAAAGTGAGACAGAAAAGCTTGAAAATGCCTTGACTTTCAGTTGCTGGGAGACAGATCAAGGTCTCTCTATGGTCCCATCAGTACAAATCAAGTCAGTCAAGATGCAAGTCACCTGAAGAAACAGTCATAAGTCACTGTGTGCATTTATTTTCCCTACCACAGTCCAGAAAGGAGGACCAAATCAATTCTGATTCCATGACTTTGCCTGCATGAATGATAGCAGGTCGTTTTCAGTGGGTCAAGTCCAGCACAGTATTTACTCAGTATTGAAATGTAGTTATGGGACAGGGAATTGGTTGACTTCCAGAATTATGAAATCAAACATTCGGCAACAAAATTAATCAAATGAACAAATGTCTTTTGAGGTCTTTTTGTTAGCTTGGTTTTGTGTGAGACCAGCATTGGGTTATTTTGAGCCTCACTCATCCTGCATGCTTTGTCCCACACCATAAAAATGCTAATATTGGATACATATAATTTTTTGTATTCTGAAATTCATCATTTTATCCCTGAACCCCACCAGAAATTGATACCTGGATCATCAAAAGGGGGATTTGCTTTGGACACTACCATCTCACCAGGGAAGCCTCTGAGTTTGTTTTTAACCTTCAAATATTAAATCTTAAGGAACTCCCTGACATTGCTCTCCACTTAAGTCAGCTCAAAACTGGCTTCCAAGCTAGACTTTACCAGGTTTTACTCTCTTAGCTCTGGATTTTATTATTCAGTAATGCCTGATAAACTGGAATGGCCCACCCATTCTGTCACAGTCTCCAAACTGGAGAAGAATACATCAAGTTATTTTCATTTCTTCAGTCATGGCATCCTGTTATAAATTCTAAAGCACAATTCTAAAATGTGATTTTTGAATAAGAACTATGGATTACCATTTTGCAATAGCAAAAGCATCCTTTAGTTTTAGTATAACAGAAAACAGACCAGAAGCCTGAAGTGTACTCCCCAGTTTGGAAGTAGCTCCACACTTTCTGTTAAGTCAAGCTTACTTATTCTGCAGGTCTTCCTGCTTGTAGTTTGCATAGAGCAATTGTCTTCTGCTGCTTTGCTTTGTGTTTGAGAATGTGTAAACAAACATGGTGCATTGAGGGTTCTGTGAAAGGAGTAGTTTAGAGCAACAAAACGCACCTCACCATGAAGTCATGATACCCAAACCTTTGAATAGGCTCCATGAGCACCTTCATCATGACAGTGTTTATCCTAGGTCTGTGTATTCTAGGCTACACACAAAGATCTATCAAATGAATTAGACAGACATGCTCTGGCTGAACTCCTAGTAGCACAACAGATAAAAAGAGAAATGGGTTTCCCACACGGCACTGTTCCCTCAAAGGAAATATTTATCAGCTTTTCCTTCAGCATGATTCATGATGTGTAGTCCTCTGTAACTTGTGGGTTAAGAAAGAATAACTAAGATAGAAGAGACAAATTAAGTCAGTCGGTGCCACCTGCAGTCAGAACAATGACTTAAAGCCTGCCACTTCTTAGTGGGAAGATCACATGGAAACTCAAATGAAGAACTCAGCAAAGATATCAAACACTGCGGATTTATTAGACGGAGTTTTGGGGAAGGAGGAAAAAGAAGAAAAATTCACTACCTTGATGTTGCTGTTCTCTATATAAATGCCATAGTTATTATTATGAATTTTAACTCCAGAAATCTGTTATCTGTATTTTATTATTTTTTAAATTAGTATATAAAACAGTTTCATTATTAAAAGTTGCACATGTGAATATCATGTTATTTTGCTGCTATTGGCTCTCCTCATCGCTCTCCTTTCTCCCCCTCCCCTCTTCTCATTACTCATCTCAGCTTTTATTTTACATGTAGAGAAGCGCAACAGTCAGCACAGGACACACTGATTCGCATTCATGAAATAGTCTGTCACCTGACCATAGTGACTACTGTGATATTTCAAAGATGCCTTGAATAAAAGAAGAATTTGAAAGCAAAATTAAAATAAGGGTGTGTGAATTGATTATTTATAGTACTTTAGATGTGGTAAAGCATATTATTACCTTGACTTCATCTTCAAATTATGACAATAAGAAAAATGGTGTGATGATAATAATGTAAATATTATAAGTAAAATAAAATAAGTAAAATATTATAAATAAATACTTAAACTCTTAAAGAAGAAAATAATGAGGAAAGTATATGAAAACTGTAAAAATGTCATTCATCTCCTGGCTGATGAAATCTGGGTTTGAAAGGGTTCAATTATTTGAATAATTATGGATAGCATGCAGCCATCGCCTCTTCAAATACTGAACCTTCTTCCTTTTTCCAATTACCTTTTTCAGGTAGATACATAGTAATTTATGTTACTTGCTCTAAATTTCTTTGTGTTAATTACTTTAAATTTCAAAGTTTCATCTCCTTGTGTGTATACAAAGAATTGTGCTTTCAAGTGCACCTGATGCACACTTTGTAACAGCTGGTTTTTCAGTGCACCATCTACAGTGTTTTTCTACATCTTAAGTTTACATGACAATGATTAATATCATCAGTAGATTTTTTTAATAATCAAAATAATCCAAATGATCTGTCGAGCCTTGAAATGGCTCAGTATGTGAAAGTGTTCCCTGTGGCTTTATTCTGAAGAGAGGGTCCTGCTGTGGAGACTAGACTGATGGCTACACCAGATTTCAGCCATGAGAGGTATCATGCGAGGTTTTGATGGGTCTTGCTACACTCCACCTTCACCCATTCCACATGGTCGTCACATGCTGTTTGACAAGGACACTCCTATTCAGGCTTAAGGCTCTAGGATTAAAATTTTGGAACCATCTTGATCCCGCATGTTTCCTGGCTGCTATGTTAAACTAATCTTTGGACTTTCTTAATCATTAACTTGGACCCTGTGGATTCTCAGAGTTGGTGTCTCTCAGGCTTACTTGTTTGAGGGTGCTTCCTTAGTCTCTTATTTCTTGGATCCTTAGAAGATCTGACGTACAGTTAGCTACTTTGGTAAGATTTAGTAAGTTCATGTTGAAATGACCTACATGACCCATACCTATGTTACTGCTTTTATTTTCTTCTCTTACTCCTCATTCTAGAAACTGAGTCACTTGGAAACTGAGAAAATTATCCACAGGAATTGCTGCCTTTTCATTGCTCCTATAAGAAAACTGCTATCACCTTTCTTAACTATTCCTACAACCATTTCACTCCTCTGACTTGATATTTTTAGACTTAGCATGTGGGTACAACATACTACTTGAAAACCATCTTCTACATCGCACATAGTCAAACCTCACTCACCATCCACCCCCTTTTCAGCTTTTCAGACAGATTTGCCTTCAGCCTCAGCTCTGCCACTTCCCACACGTGTAAATTCAGACGAGTCATTGCACTTGCACTGATTTACTTATTAGTAAGAATGAGGACAGTAATCTTTAACTTTCTTGCTCCAAAATTTATCACATATTGTCTTTTGTACAAAATGATCAGTTTTGTTGTGACGTTTCTGTATATATGTGTATACGTATGTATAGATATATACATAATTAGTTTCTTTTTCTCTTCACTGGCAAAAGCAACTTAAGGGAGAAGGGGCTGTTTTGTCTCACAGTTTGTGGTACAGCCCCTCACAGTGGGGAAGACACATGGCAGGAACACGAGGCAGCATTGCACCTACAGCAGGAAGTAAAGAGCAGTGGATGAGGAGCAGTGGATGATGAAGTCTGAGGTCAGCGAAGAACGGAATGGGGCAGAAGCAGAGGTGAAGGCTGGTGTGCGAGCCACACTGCTTTTCTCTCGGATCTCTTTGTATCTGGGCCTCAGCCAGAAGGCAGCATCCACTCTGGGCAATAGGCATCCCTCAGCCAATCTTTCTGAAAACTTCCTCCCAGAGCTGCCCAGAGGTGTGTTTATCAGTTGACTTTGGACCAGTCAAGTTGAAAACTGAGATTGGCCTTCATAATCATGTCCTTTTCCACTCCCCTCATTATGCTTTCTTGTCTCCCTCCTCTTGTTCTGATCCCCTTTCTCTTCATACACAGCCCCCTTGCTACGTTCACACACACACACGCACACGCACACGCACACACGCATGCACACACGTATGAGAGAAATATGTGATATTCATCTTTTTGTGTTTGGCTTATTTCACTTACATGATGGTCTCTAATTCTATCCGTTTGCTTGCAAATTCCCTGATTTTTTTATGTTTGAATTAAGCTCCACCATGCGTACATATCACGTTTTCCTTGTGCATTTATCTGTTGTCAGACACCTAAGCTGATTTGATATGTTGGATATGAATAGTGCTACAGTGGACATGGATGCGGAAGGGTACATGTATTATGATGACACAGATTTCTTTGAGTGTATATCCAGGAGCAGTATGTCTGGATCAGGTTCTCTTCCTACTATTTAGAGGACCACCGTCTTGATTTTCACACTAATTGCACCAACCACATATAAGAATGTCTTTGCTCCTACATCCCATCACCAACATTTCCAGAAATTACTTGGGAGTTAAAATGAAATTAAGGACAAAAATATATTTTGTAAAATATAAGGACATATACGTGTGTGTGTGTGTGTGTGTGTGTGTGTGTGTGTGTGTGTATTCCTTAGTTTCACTTTGCTCTCCATAATGAAATTATGTTCAGTGAAATCCACCAGCATTTTTACACATAATCCTCTTAAGTTTCTCAAAAAGTGGTTATGAAAACAATGCCTTGAGTTCTGGTCCATTCCTCATAATTTATCTCCTTAACACATGAAGGAGGCTTGGCAGGATAGAAACTTCCTTAGTTCATATTCTCTTTCTTTGAGTACCCTTTGTGAAATTTAATTTTGTTATTATTGTATATATGCATGCATGCTCATACATACCTATGACACATAGGGGGCAGGTGTACATTGTAGAAAGCAAGAAAGGCAGAGGACACCTTGGTGCAGTTAGTTCACCTCCTCCCCTTCACACATGTGCTGGGGAGCAAAATTTCTAGGTTTGCATCATCCTATGGTAAGCACCTGCTGAAGCCTTCTTACATTTGTCCTGGTTAGGTTTTTTGTTTTTGTTTTTGTTTTTTTTTTTTGTTTTTTTGTTTTTTTGTCAAGTTGGCATATGCTAGAGTCATTTGAGAAGAGGGAACCTAAATTGAGACATTATCTCTGCCAGATTGGCCTGTGGGTAAGGCTGTGGGACATCTTTTTGATTAATGATTGATGTGGGACCTAGGCAAATAGACCTGTGTTGTATAAGAAAGCAGGATGAGCAAGTCATGAACAAGTAAATCTTTGTAAGCAGCACTCCTCTGTATAGTGAAGCTTGTGTTTCAGTTCCTGCTTCTCTATTCCTGCCTTGATTTTCTGCCCTTTCTTCCATGATGGACTGTGATACTAAGTGTACATGAAATAAAGCCTTTCTTCCCAAGTTGCCTTTGGTCATGGTGTTTTATCATAGCAAATAGAAACCCTGAGATACTGCCCCTCTTTTTATCTTCATGAAAGTATTATTCTATTTTCTAGTACTAGTATATTGATTGCTATAATGATATTTGATGATTGGTGGCCCCACCAACTGTAATCACTAGGAGTTAAAGTGTCTTTTCCTCTTTACATTCTGTATCTCTTTCTTTTTGAAATATTTATTTAATTTGTGTATGAGCATTTGTAGGCACACCTGTACCATGCATGTGCATGAGGACCAGAGAACTCTCAAGATTCCACCCTTTCCTGCCACTTTGTGGGATTAGAGATCAAATTTAGGTTACCATGCCTGTTCATACGAGCTTTTATCTCATGATCCATCTCCCTGGCTTGAATATGCCTTTCTTTTTTACCCACTAAAAACCATTTGCTTCATATAAATAGTTTTCTTGACAAGCTGATAATTTTACATATCTATTTTGGTCCACTGCTTCAGGAGCCACAAATTGTAAACCTAGGGTAAATGAAAAACTAGTTCTTTGGCAAATTAGTAAACCTCTAGCTGGATTAACTTTAAAAAAGAAATAAATTATAAGTTTCAGAAAGTATATTCATTCAAAAAACAGACTTTCAAAATGCATAAAAATATAACAAGTTTTAACTGACAAAAGTATTTGTTAATGAAACTAAATCAGTAATATTAACCTTAGTTAGGGTTTCTGTGGTTGTGGTAAAATACCATGACCAAAGCAACTTGGGAAATAGGAGTTTATTTCATCTTACAACTCTTAGGTCACACTCGATCACTGAGAGAAGTCATGACAAGGGACTCAAAGCAGGAACCTATTAGAAGCAGAAACTGAGGCAGAGGCTATGGAGGAATGCTGCTTACTGGCTTGTTCCTTGGGACTTTCTCAGCCTACTTTTTTATACACACCAGGACTACCTGACTAGGAATGGGACCACCCAACACAGCCTGGGCCTTTCCATATCAATCATCAATTTCAAAAATGCCCTGCAGGCTTGTTATGGCCCAATCTTTTGGTTTCCCTCTTTTCAGATAACTCTAACTTGTGCCAATTTAACAAAAAAAAAACTAATCAGCACATTTTCCAAACAGATAGTATCAGAGCAAAATGAGTTCAACAGTGTGCACTCTACCAAACGCTCCATCACAAAAAAATAGTTGCAAGAGAAAAGAATCACGCGTGATAACCAGGTACAACTTATCCTGTGTGTGCAGCATTGCTTTGCCGTTTCAAACTCAATTTCCCCAAGCACACTGACTATCTGAAGAAAAAAATCTCAAGATTACAACAGCAGATGTGAAAAATCATTCTGCACAAATTTACCATCAGTTCATGGGAAGCACTCATAGCCAAACAGGAATAGCGGGGAAGGTCCTCCCTCAATAAGGAGAACCTGCATAGCTAAACTTGAATCATTCCCGTGGAAACAACACAACAGTGTCCTGACTCTGTGCTTCTTTTCAGTGTTGTACTGGGAATCCTCGTAAATGCAACAAGACAAAGGGAAATAGAAGACATAAAATCTAACATAAATAAAATAAAAAATTCTCTACCACATGATCATCTGTGTCAAAACACAACAAACTGTCATATGGAACTGGATGTTCTAGGTCTACTGCTTCTCTATATTAGCTTTAAAATTAGTTTCTTTACATAAAACAACATGATGGTATTTGATTGCATTGATGCTATATGTCAAATGTGGAATAACTGACCTATTATTTAGAAACAACCACAGAGATTATAGCATAGTTTCAGGAGACAAAACTAATTTTAAAAAGCTAACCACCTCCTCATATACCAACAAGAAATAAGAAATTTTGAAATTAAAAACATATTACTAGTAATAGTAGCCAATTCCCCAAATAAAAAAAATAGAAATCTATCAGGAGATTTTTACAACTTATAAGAGGAACTTTATGAAACACTGATGACAGAAATCAAAGAACTAAATACAGTATAAATGCAATGTTCAATTTATTGAAAGGCAATAGTATCAACAATCAATTATTCCACATTTGATATATATTGGTCAATGCAATCAAATCCCACCATGTTGTTTTATGTAAATAAACTAATTTAAAAGGTAATATTGAGAAGCAGTAGACTTAGAACATCCAATTCCACAATAACACAGAAAAGCAAAGTTGGAGAGGACTTAGTCTGTCTGAGTCATTAGTGAAGTCTTAGTAAATATTAGGAAGAAAATGGTGGGCAAATCATGAGCCCAGAAATTGACCCACATATATATCACACTGAAAGATATAAAATTCTTATGAGGTAAGATAGGAGAAAATTTTTGAGAAATGAAAATCATTGAGAAATGATTGTGATGTTTTAGATGCACCAAAGGCATGAATAATGAAAAATGATAAGGTGGACTTCATTAAACTATGCTCTATAAAAGGCAATGTTAAAATAATGAGAAGACCATTTACAGACTGTTTCCAAAGACCGTATCTGTATTACTCAGACTTTCCGTCACTGAAAAACGCTTCCAAAAAGTTAAGGAAGGCAAGCTGTATTTTGGCTCATGGATTCAAAGGTTTCAATCCATAGCCACCTAACTCTATTGTTGTGAGCCTGTGATAGGGGGTGAACATTAAGGCGGAGAGCATGTGGTAGAGAAATGCAGCTTACCCCATGGTTTAAAGGGAGCAGAGAAGGAGAAGGGCCAGGAACAAAACATCCTGTTTCCTACAGGTGCCACTGCCTTGTTATGTTTCTGCCACAAAACAGTGCCACCAGAAAGCTTCAATGAGTGAGTCTGTGGGAACATTTTATATCCAAGCCACAATATCTATCAAAGAATTATTTTCTATCATATACAGAGGTTAAAAAAAATCAGCAATAAGAAAACAACCAGTTTTAAAAATGTCATAAACCAGAATACCCTTTTGTAGATAGAAATTGTAATGTATCCAAATAACAGTATAAAATTCAACAATTAAAAAAAAAGAATCAAGCCACAAGGGACATGGAAGAAACACAAATGTATACTATAACATGAAAGAAGACATAGTTTAAAATTCTACATAGGATATAATTCTAAATACATGTCTTTATGGAAAATTAAAAAAACATGGAAACACTAAAATAAACCTAATTATTACTGAGTAGGAAAAGATCAGTAGTAGCATAGTTAATGTTGAGTGTCAACTTGACAGCATTGAGAAATGCCTAGGAGCTATAAGCACATCTCTGGATGTGTCTGAGCGGTCTTGTCCAGAGAGAGTTAACTAATGAGGAAAAGCCCACCATGGGTGTTCAAAGAACCATCCCACAGGTTCAGGACCAGCACAGAATAAAAAGTTGGTAAGCAGAAAGCCAGGGACTGCAGTAACCATTCTCTCCTTCCTCTTTCTGTTTACAATGAAGAGTCTGCTCTTCTCTGCAATGCCCTCCCCACTTGGATGGGCTGAAACTGGGACACTATGCTGCTCTTTCATGTTCATTGTCACAGCTATAATAAAGTAATTAACATGAATAATCAGAACATAGAAAGTATTTAGGACAGTGAAAACATTCTATCTGATTCTAAAATGATACATTCATGCCATTACCTGCCAAAACCAGTAGAATACTTGAAACTAAGATTAAACTCTTCTACAAACTATGGCTCTTAGGGGAAAATATACATCATGTTGATTCACTAGTTTTAATAGAAGCACTGTTGTAGCTCTGGTTGTTGCAGGAGAAAAGCATATGTGATGGAACATGCATGAAAAAATACTTTTCAGTAAAACACACATCTAGCCACACACAACCACGCCTCCACATGCTTGTTTGCTTTTTATTGCAGTGATAAAACTCCATGATGAAGAGCAGCCCATGAGAAAAGAGTTTATATCGCATTACAACTTTCAAGTCATGCTCCATCACCGAGGGAAGTCAGGGCATTAATCAAGGCAGGAACCTGGAGGCAGGAACTGAAGCAGAAGCCATGGAGGAAAGCTGCTTACTATCTTGCTCCCTGTGGCTTGCTCAGATTGCTTTGTTGTACACAACAGGATCACCTGCTGGGGCATGACACCACCCAAAGTGGACTGGGTCGTCCTACATCAATCATCAGTTAAGAAAGTGGCCCACAGACTTGCCTATAGGTCATCTGATAGACACAATTCGTCAACTGAGGTTCCCTATTTCCAGATGATTCAGCTTGAGCAAAGTTGACAGAAACTAACCAGCACAATATGTGCATATATTATATATAATGCATATTTTAGATATTATAGAATTGACCTAAACATATAATTTTAGACCAATGGACTAGAATTCAAACTCCAGAAATAATGCAAAATTCAAATGAACAGTTGATTTTTCCACAGACACCCAAGATGATCGGGTGCAATGGTTCTCAACCTTCCTAACGCCATAACTCTTTAATACAGTTCCTCATGTTGTGGTGACCCCAATCATAAAATCATTTCATTGCTACTTTATAATTGTGATTTTGCTGCTATAAATATCTAATATGTAATCCCAAAGGGGTTGTGATCCACAAGTTGAGAAGCGTTCTCTAGTGGGCACAGTTCTTTACCACTGGTTCAGGGGCATACAAACACACATCCAGAGAATGTTCTTTCTTCTTTCTGTATAAAGATAAATTTAATGAACAAGAGCTTAAATATAAGACCAAAAACTACAAAAGTACTAGAAGAAGGCATCATTCCTTTGCTTGTTCCCAGCGACCTTATATTC
>CABHPP010140457.1:19517-41590 GCA_902168425.1 Peromyscus attwateri | reverse complement strand
TTTTTTTTTTTTTCCCAGAACTGCAGAGAAGGAAATAAAGGTTCACCCAACTGAGTCATGGATTAATGGTACACAGAGGAGTGTACACAGTCGGATCATTTGCATACTGTCTGCCACTTTTGACCTCTTGTTAGGACCCATCTTAAGTCACTCCCGATACACAGTTTCCCCCAAACACTTCCGGGCTTACTCCACGATTTTAATTTCCTTTCTCTCTCTTTTTTAGACACAGACTCACACAGGTCAAACCTGCTGCCTGAGAATGGTGCCGAGCTCCTGATTCTCCTGCCTCCACCTCTGAGCTGTGATTATAAGCATACACCAGCACACTTTGTTTCTGTGGTTTGGGGACCAAATCCAGAGCTTCGCACATGCTGGGCAAGGACTGTACTAACACAGGTATGGCTGCTGCTCCACGGCTCCAACATTTTCTAGAGACTGACTGGGAGGCGGCGGCGCACACCTTTAATCCCAGCACTTGGGAGGCAGAGGCAGGCGGGTCTCTGTGAGTTCGAGGCCAGCCTGGACTACGTAGTGAGTTCCAGGACAGCCAGGGCAACACAGAGAAACCCTGTCTTGAAAAATAAATAAAATAAATTTAAAAAAAGAGAGAGAAAGAGAAGGACTGGAGATATTAATAGAACTATATTGTTCTCTGGAGGATATTAGGCAAAAAAACCAATAAAGCTTTCTGAACGAGGCCCAGTGACACAAGCCTGTAATACTAGCGCTGATGCAGAAGGATTGCTATGAGTTTGTAGTGAGTTCAAGACTATCTTGGATTACAGAGTGATACTCTGCCTCAAACAAACAAACAAACAAACAAACACCAATCAATGTACCAACCAAGCAAAGGACTCTGGTCCAATAGATATGAACAGTTTGCAAGGTACAAAATTAAATATGAAAAGTTTGTATGGTATAAAATTAAATATGAACAGTTTTCATGGTACAAAACTGAAGCCTTGGCTCTGGAGGACCTCCCTTGAGCATGCTACCAAATATGTGAGCCTACAGAGGTTGGTCATGGCTCATGACCCCACCAGGATTCTAGGAACCCCACAAGGACATTTTTGGGGAAGTGCTGTTTTATATAATGCGTCACTTTTGCCGAAAGCAGACCAATATTCTTGGGAGGGAAGGGGGTTCAGGAAGGTCTGGGATATGACCTATATTTACCATTAGGTAGGTGTGGTTGACGTGGAGTTCTAAGCGGTAGAACAGGTCCTGGAAAATCTCCTCCAGAGTTAGCTGGTGGCCATCTTCCGAGAGGACGGGTGTGAATGTGGGGTGGATCAGCATCTGGATGGACCGCACTTTGGGGATACAGGTCACAGCCGGTGGTTTGATGGTAGCTAGAAAGGGGGAGAGAGAAAAGCTCAGAATGATTTGTGGAGCAGCGATGAATTCAACATGTGAAAAGAGGCCTTTGAGTTGCTGTTGTTCAAGAATGAGGCTGCCTGGGGGTGACGGAGGGTGATTGGGAGGTACCCAGGCAGGAAGGGAACTAGCCCTGAATTGTGATGCCTTTAGTTCCGCCTCCATGCATCCTAGCCCTGGCATCCCCAATATGTGCCTGGAACACCCTTCCCCTTAGTCTGCTGCAATGACAGTTTTGGGGGCATCAACTGCTGTTGAGTCCAGACAGACTCGGTCCAATGCTACCGCTTTCTGCTCCCAAGACTGCTCTCTCAGGATGGAATTTTCTAAATGACCTTCTCTGTTTTACAATACCTTAAAAAAAAAAAGTGTGTGTGTGTGTGTGTGTGTGTGTGTGTGTGTACATGTGGAGGGGATATTGGGTTTATTCTATGTGTATGGGTGTTGCACCTACATGTCTGTCCATGTACTACATGTGTACCTGGTATCCAAGGAGACTGAAGAGAGTATCAGGTCCCCTGGAACTGAGTTCAGACAGTTGTGAACTGCCATGTGGGTGCTTGGAATTGAACCCAGGTCCTCTGTGAGAGCAGCCAGTGCTCTTGATTGCTGAGCTAGTTTGTCAGTCTGAGTGTTGGGTGTCTTGTGTTAGGCCTCACTGAACCGGAAGTCGTTGTTTCAGTTAGGCTGCTTGGCCACTGAGCTCCCAGGACCCACCTGTCAGCACCGCAGTGATGGGGTTACAGGCCGGCACACCCATGCCTGACTATTTTTATTTTTACTTTTTTTACACGGGTACTGGGGATTCAAACTCAAGTCCTCACAGCTATATATCAAGAGTGGACTGAGCCGTGTCTCCAGCCCCTGCGTACCTTTTTTAATAATATGATTATTGCCGCGGTGCTTTTACCCATGATAATGTCAGCACACAAAAATCTGTCATCCAATTTCAGGAGTTCATGCATCCCACTTGCCCCGAATCTGATTTGCCCAAGTCTAACAAGGATTTGTTGTTCTCCAAGGTTTAGACCATCATAGCCAAAGAATGTTTACTCCAGCGAAACTGAGAAGCAGAGCTAGAGCTGGCAAGATGGCTCAGTGGGTAAGGGTGCTTGTCACCAAGTCTGATGATTTGAGTTCAGTCCCTGGAACCACATGATGGAATGAAAGAACAAACTCCTGAAAGTTGTCCTCTGACCTCAACACACACAGACACACACACACAGACACACAGAGACACATACACACACACACACACACACACACACACACACACACACACACTGACACAGACAGACACAGACACAGACAGATAGATAGACACACAAAACTAAATAAACCGGGCGGTGGTGTCGCACGCCTTTAATCCCAGCACTCGGGAGGCAGAGGCAGGCGGATCTCTGTGAGTTCGAGGCCAGCCTGGGCTACCAAGTGAGTTCCAGGAAAGGCGCAAAGCTACACAGAGAAACCCTGTCTCGAAAAACCAAAAAACAAAACAAAACAAAAAAAACCTAAATAATAAATGTAAAAAAGAAATCTTAAAAAAAGAAGGAAAATGGACGTCTTCAGAAAGGAAAAGGAGTTAGGATTCCACTAGCATGGGTTGTTTCATAGCTATGGGAAATCAGGTTAAGGAAAATGTTTCCTAGAATGGGCAAAGTTCATGACACTGTTATGTAGAAAAAAAGGAGGTTCCAAAACAAGAATGTGACACTGGAGGCTGAGGTGGAATCCCCCCATCAGATTGGCCTGTGTGCTTGTCTTGTGTCCCTCAATGATGAACTGTGATCTGGATGTGTAAGCCTTAGATAAGCCTGTGTCTCCCTCGGTCAGTATTTGTGACAGCAACAGAAAGCAAACCATGACATTTGCTACTTTGAGGCTAGCCTGGGCTACAAAGTGATGTCTAAGCTAGGTAGGGCTACAGACTAAAAGCCTCTCTCAAAACACAGGGAATTGTGACTTTGTAAGTCAGTCGACATCACCACATGCTTAGTGTGTATAGGGTTTGGCACCTGGCATTCATCTGTTCATTCATCCATTCATTTGTTCATTCATCCATTCCGTGGTCATATCTGGAGTCTCTACTATGTACCAGGCACTCTGCTAATGGCATGGAACACAGTGGGTCCCACAGACTGTCCTGGAGCTCATGTCTTTGTGGGGGAGGCTGAGAATAAGCAAATGTGGTCTTTGCCAGTTGTGACCTGAGCCGTGAGGATGACATGAATGGTACGCAGGGGTTCAGTGTCTGTGGGGATTGCTTCTGGATTGCCTCACCAATGCACAAATCCGTAGGTCTTAGTCCATCGTGTAGAGTGGCCCAGTACTGTGCTCAGCCTAACACGGTCTCTGTGTACGTCAACAGATAACGCCTAATACTATGTAAGTGCCATGTAAACAGTTGTGTATCACCCAGAGAGCAAAGGGAAGAAGAACGTGGACAGACTCTCGGTGCAGATGCAATATTTTCCCCAATATTTTTCATTTGCATTTGGTTGAATCAGAGGGCCACTGGGATGAAGAATAAATAAAGATAAAGAATAAATAAAGCTCTCAGCTGGCTTTGACCGGTGGTCAGGGCTGGAGGCAGGGATTCTCTTCGGAGTCTATAGTGAACTAAGCCCCCAAACCTGAGGAGCAGTGTAGGCTCTGAGGCAGGGAAGGACCAGCAGAGAATGAGACCTGCTGAATACAGAGTTTTACCTGTGCCTGGGCTAGACAGGACTGGTAGGGCCAAGAGAGGAGTCGGATCTTATCTAAGACTCAGCAGCAAAGGAAGAGATGGTGGGCTTCACCTCTTGAGAGGATGGACAAGAGGTGCCAAGGGAGTGGGGGAATGAATTAGGAGCCCCAGCTGTGGTGGTGGGGCCTCCTCTAACCTAGGAAGTTCTGAATAGAGGTAGAGAAAAGGAGCAACCCCCTGGGATGTGCCCTGGCCTGGAAATACCTTCTCTGACAGCCATATCCCTGAGTGCAGAGATCTGCTGGGTCCCCATCTACTCCAGAAGGTCTGAGAACTCTCCCTTCACTACCCTCTTCCCAGAAGTGTGGCCAGCCTCTCCCCTCACCCTAGATGTGCAAGCCAGCCTCTTCTCCACCCTAGATGTACAGGCCAGCTTCTCCCCTCCCCCCAGATGTGTGGCCAGCCTCTCCCCTCCCCCCAGATGTGTGGGCCAGCCCCTCCCCCCCCCCCAGATGTGTGGCCAGCCTCTCCCCTCCCCCCAGATGTGTGGCCAGCCTCTCCCATCCCCCCAGATGTGTGGCCAGCCTCTCCCCTTCCTGAAGTAAGCAGGCACCCCCTCTCACTGTGTTGCAGTGAGTTGAAACGGTCACTTCTCTTGGAGTCTTGTTGAACTCCTGAGCTGACAACCGTGACATTGGCATAGTAAAATTCGGTGAAGTTGCCTGTCTCCATAGTCAGGTTGCAGGACTTCTGCTTGGTCCGCTGACAGCCTGCCTTGGCCAGCCACTCTGTCTCTCCGTACCTGTAGGTGAAGACAGGCAGGGAATGAAGAGCCACACTGGGCCTGTGGTTTATTAATGGTGATAAGGACATCTGGTATTTACTCAACATCAAAGCCGTCTGTGTGGGCGCTGAGGTCAGCTCTCACAATGGTCCTTAGAGGTGTGTTTGTGTTGTCCTCAAGGGAGGAAGCTGCACTTAGAGGAGAAAGCTGTGACCAAGGGTTTGAAGTGGGCATCTGATGACCAGAAGGAACCCTGCCAGCTTGAGTTAGTTATTCTGTGCTCCTTACCACCTAGCCTTTCACGTGCCCCCGTGAGCCCTAATTTACAGGTGAGGAGACAGAGGCTCAGAGATGGAGAGTGACTTGCCACATGTTGAAGTGGCAGGACCAAGAAGGGCCCTGGGCTTTGTGGAGGTGCTGGAGCTAGACACAGGTAGGAGACATGGATGCAGCTTCCGTGGACCCAGACACGCCCATGACAATCAGTTGTTAGTACTTTATCACACAGAGGGCTTGCATTCTAGTGATGCCATCTTACTCCACCCGAGATCCGTGATGAGCACACTGTCATTACCCACCCTTGACAGATGGGGAAACTGAGGCTTCCCTGACCGTCCAAGGCTACATGGTTGGAGCTGGCTCTCACACTCAGTCTGACTCCACTGCCTGTACTATTAACTCTATTGTGTCTTCCCTTTGTGAGGGATATAGAAAGGAGCAGAGCTTTGTCTGTGTGGGGACATTTGGAGTTGGGGTATCCTGGAGGTGCTGCAGAGCAGGGTCAGGAGAGGGTAGGGTAGGATGAGATACCTGCCTCTTATACAACACGTTGTAGACCGTGTCCAGGGTGCTCGCTGGTCCACTGTCCCACATCAAGATGTTTTCAAAGTTGCTGGACTGGAATTTCACGTATCGAAGGAAACCAGATGCATTCTCTGCAGTGTGAGCTGCGGGAGGAGGAAGCAGGTGGCACCCTGAGAATCCCTCCCCTCAAGGAGAGGGGCACCTCATTCTTCAGCGCTGCTCCTTGCTCTCACCCTGCTTAGTGAGCCATGGTTTACATTCCAAGACATCCACCATTAAAGTGTTCAGGTCAATGTCTTCTGAGATCATCCCCACCCTGTGCAGCTGTCACTACTACATAATTCTAGAACATTTTCTATAATCTATCTGTCTATCTATCTATCTATCTATCTATCTATCTATCTATCTATCTATCTATCTTCTATCTATAATCTATCTATCTATCTATCAATCTATCATCTATTTATAATCTATCTCTCTATCTATCTATCTATCAATCAATCTATCATCTATTTATACTCTATCTCTCTATCTATCTCTATCTATCTATCTATCTATCTATCTATCTATCTATCTATCTATCTACCTACCTACCTACCTATTCATTTATCTTCTGCATTGCTGAGGATGGAACCCAGGGTCTGAGATGTTGATAGGTGAGCACTCTGCTGCTGAGCCTTGGCCTTTATTCTTAACTTTTGAGGGAATTACCAAGGGGTTTCCTAAAGCATTAAATTCTACCCCGCTCCCAGCAGTAACCGAGCTGTCAGACTTCTTTACACCCTGTGAATACTTACTGTCTCATTCACTTTTCAACACTGAGGTTGGCATCCTTAATCTTATTTTAGAGTGCTCCAGGTAAAAGCCCCAAGACAGCACGTGTCTAAAGTCAATCCTTTCACACAGTGGTGAAGAACATATTGCGAATTCTTCCCATGTCAGTCCCCACCTACTAGCCATGCTGGATGGCAAAGGAGCCTTCTACACTGAGACCTTCTAGGGCGCAGGATGCTGACAAATGGACAGGGTCACCATGGGGAAACTGTTTAAGCACTTTGATCTCATTTCCTTCAGTTTAGGATAGGGACAATTTGACTTACTTACTTAGCAACAGACAATGATTACAACAGCAGCAGCAGCCGCCGCCGCTTGGGAAGGATGTGCCACTGCTGGCCACCGGCCCCAGCCTCTCCACTCACTGAACGCCCACCCTATGAGATGGTGACTACTGCTGTTCCCATTTCATGAATGAGCTAGTCATGAGTGCTATTGACCAGTGTCACAGTTAGCTTTTGACAGGGTCCCAGGGCTACAGGGACTGCTCAACTGAGCAGTGGAGCAAGGTGGGTGACCAGCTCTCCATAGGACTCTGCCTGTCCCAAGTGTAAGGGAGGGGCTGGAAAGCAGGAGTGTGTGGGGGAAGGAGTGTCCTCCTCCACCTCTGCTAAGTGGGGACGTTCGTGATCTGAGTCCTGGGCGGGGGGAGGGCACCAGTTCAAGGAGGATGGAAGGAGGGAGAAGGACAGAAGACAGGCTAGGGAATTTGCAACAGAGGCTGGGGGTGTAGCTCGGAGACAGAGCAGGGCTTCAACCCCTAGTCCCCCAGACCCCAACCCCAGACTAAAACAGAACCTGTCTGTCAGCCATTGTTGCCAGCTCAGGCCTTTTGCTCAGCTTTAGACAAGGAAAGGGCCGGACAGGCCGGGGTCCCAGGGTGACCAGGGAGGGGCTTAAGCCTCTGAAGCGCCAGACCCCACCTGTGGTGAGGAAGAAGGCAAATAATGGCGGCTGAGCTGCTCCAGCTCTGCATGTACTTAGAACAGCCTGGTTGGCGAGGGTGGGAAAAGGGACAGGTGCAGAGCTTTGAGTGAAGGCCTTGAGTACATATGTCTTTGATGTGTGCGTGCCTGCCTCCCCCACACCTGACTACAGCCATGAGCAGATGGAGGGCTTGAGGGGAGGGTAGCTATTCCTACAGGCCAAGTCTACATGGCTTTCTCAAGAGGGATCTGTGCGCTGCAGGGGTGAGGGTGGGCAGACGATCGGAACAGCCCATTCCTAATACTGCAGGTCCCCTGGTTACACCTCCCCAAGTCTGGGTCAGGCTGGGGCAGCAGCTGTGGCAATCTTTGTTTTCCAGGCTTTCCCACAGCTCACCCAGTGGGACCTTGGAGACAGGGTTCGAGTGTTCCCACTGCCTCTACCCGGTGTGGTGGCTGTGCTGCTGAGCCTGAGATGTGACTATGATTCTGCTCGGATCCTGGGCTGGGCAGATTCGAGGCTAGTTCTAGAGTTCTCTATTGGGGTGGGTCTTCGGCTGGGGACAAGAGACCAGCAGAAGTAATACAGACTTCAGTAGAGGCTTCTGGGTGGACATGGGGGATGAGCCCCGTGCAGGAGAGAGTAGATTTGAGAGAAGACTGGGGTCTGTCTGTCCCCTCCTGGTGGCTTAGACTCTACTGCAGGGCAGGCTGCTGCTGGGGACAGTCCCGGGGAGGATGTCTGGGCTGGGAGAGGCTGGGAGCATCCTGGATCGAAGCAGCATGGGGAGGACCCGAGTGGGCTTTCTGACGTGGGCGGAGCCCCTCCTAACTTAGGGGGTCAATGAGGCTTCTCTCTCTCCTCTTTCCCTCTTGAAATCCATCTGCTCTCCCCTTCCCGACTGCGTCATCCCTACACTTCCTGGTTGAAAGTCTACATTGTGAAACCCGGGAAAGGAGGAGATGTATGGTGAGGAGTCTGGCTGTCCAGCCACTTTATAAAAGACAGGTTTCACATTTGCGTGGAAAAACAATGTATCAGCTGGTGTGGGAGCCAAGGGAAAACAACCAAACGCATAGCCAACATGCACGGTGACCTGGAGCCAGCCTGAGAGCTGGGGTGGGAGCCTGTGTCTGAGGCTCATGTCAGAGACCTGTCGCCTCAGGGCTCCTTTCTGCGCCCCCACCCCCTCTGAAAGTATCAGGAGAGTCACAGCTCCATACCACAGCTTGTGGGACATAAGAGAACACACTTTGGGGAATTGCGGAGGTGGTGGCGGGGATCGCTGCTTCTAATCTCCACAGCCTGTCACAGGCTGGATTGTGAGGAAGTCATGCTGATGCTAAGGGCCCATCTGTACTGTTTGGAGAGAAGAGCCAGAGCAGGTTTGTTTCTTTAGGGACAGAATTCTGCACTAAACAAGGAGGGGGTCCATGAGACGGCTGGACCACTTCCTTCCATCATGTCTGAGCTCCGATTTCTGAGAATCTTTTCAGGAGATCAGACTATGCCCACAGTTCATGTGAAGTTCTCACAGGTATGAACCCCCAAATTCACTTTATCGGACTTCACAGTGGTAGTCTCATTTCTATGGGCACCCTGGCATGTCAGCGCAGCCCATCTGGCCACTCTTGAAGGAAAGTGCTTTTACTGATCCAGCCAGAGTGGCCCGAGGAGACAAGGGCAGAGGCAATGGATGGCCTAACTCGAGCTTTGTCCAGCCTGTCGCCCTCTCCTTAGTCAGAAGCTGAACATGAAGTGGGTACCCACCCCCAGGCTAAGAGTCTACCTACTGAAGGGTGGGGACCCAGCACCCCCAGTTCAGACAGCTGGCCAATGCCTGCATACTGGAAGGTCAATTGAGTCCCTTCAAGAAGCTAGGGTCTAGGGGTACTCTAGCGTCCCCTCCAGCTACCTGGAGTAGGCCATCTCTGTCTCCAGAAAAAAACCCAGCACCCAGTCCAGTGCCAGCAAGGAAGAAAACGAAACTGGTTGTTAGGAGGCTCTTGGGGCACGAGGAGGCAAATGTGCTCCTTGGCTGTTGGGGCAGGGGAGGTTTGAGGACAGGTTAGGAAGCACTCACCGGTTAGGGTTCCCACAGCTAAGATGGTCAGTAGTATCTTCATTGGGTCCCGCCAGGGCCCCTTTGGACCTCGGCTCTGGACCCTGCAAGGAGGCTGGGCTGTGTGTGAAGTCTTGCCGCTTTGGCAGCTGGCTCCGCCTGGCATAGGGCGGGGAGAGGAGAGCAGAGTAAGATCCAGGCCCGTGGGGGCAGGGGTACAAAGGTGCCTAGTCTGGTGCTGAGGAATTCCGGGCCTGGGTGAGATCCAAGGGAGGTTCCCTTCTTGGGTGCTGATGAGGCACCAGCAGCAGAAGGGCTTGTTTATCTGGTCTGGTGACTGATTCATCCCAAGGCCCCTGGTGGTGTATCAGCACACTGAGAGGGAAAGGCAAAGCCCAAATACAGTCTTATCAGACAGCAATCGGCACATATCAAAGCCTGCCCTAATAATTCCATTACAAGAAGAAAAGAATGGGGCAAGTGAGGGGGGATCAGAGAGCCCCTTCAGCAATGACTCCTTGGCTTGATTCTGGCTGGAGGAAATGCCGGGGGCTTAAGGCACCTATCCCGTCCCCCTAGGCTGAACAGTGCGCTTGGAACAGCCTCTTCCTGGCAAGGCTGCTGAGGTGGGAAGCCCACGCAATCTTAAACTTGAATCTTGGATGAAGAAGCTATAAAAAGTAGGGGGAAACTGGAGTGGAGAGGACTCTTTCAAGCAAGCATGAAGGCCTGCGTTCAGACCCCAGAACCTCAGTGAAGCTGGATGGACATGCCGTTCCAATGTCTGTGATCCCCGAACTCCTGTAGGTGGATGGCTGAGAGACAGGAGGATCTCCAGACACTGGTGGTCCAGCTGGCCTGAGGATGCTGCAGTGAGCAACAAGAGATGCTGTCTCAAAGAAAGTGGAAGCAGGTGCTGAGGCTGAGGCTGTCCTCTAAGCTCCACACATATGTGCCTGCCCCCACTCACACAAACATGCACGTGCACGCACAGAGAAAAAGGTAATAATAACCAAGGGGGTTCTTTCTGCTGCGTTAGAGAGGCCAGAATCGGCAATAACATAGGACTTTAGATTGGGGTAGTGAGGATTGAAATCTGCCCCCCCCCCATCTTATTCCACCTCAAAGAGCACTCCTGGACAGCAGTGTCCATGGAGATGAAGTTGAACTTCACGGTATCGAAGGTGTGAGTGTTTAAGAAATGTTTTTCTCCTTCTTGCTGGGCCCCAGAGATGATGGGAGAAGTCTTTTTGGGCTAGGTATAGGGTGCACACGATAAAGGACCCTGCCCTGTAGCACATTTGCCTGGCCCCATTGTCAACTGCAAACCCAGAGGATCAAACCCATCCACCTCACATGAGAACGTAGTAAGTTACATTGAGCTGTGCCCTCAGCCTTGGGATTGGCGTTTTAGATGGAATGGGCTCCGATATATGTATTTCTCTCTCTCTCTCTCTCTCTCTCTCTCTCTCTCTCTCTCTCTCTCAACTCTCTCTCTCTCCTTCCCTCCCTTTCTTCCTTTCTTCCTGCCTTTCTTTCTTTCTTTTTTTTTTTTTTCCAAGACAGGGTTTTACTGTGTAGCTTTGGAGCCTGTTCTGGAACTTGCTTTGTAGACCAGGCTACCCTTGAACTCACAGAGATCCACCTGCCTCTGCCTCCTGAGTGCTGGAATTAAAGGCATGCGCCACCGCCCCCCCCCCCCAGCTAATTTTCTTTTCTGTGTTATAATTTAATCCTGAACCTCTGCTAAAGTTATCTAACCCAAGAACCAGATATACCCTATCCATAATTTGTAGAAATTACGTGCCTCAGATTTGCCAGTGGCCTCCTGACAGGCTGAGCCCGTGGGAGGCACTGGAGGCACACTGGAGAAGCCAGGTACTTCTCACTCACTGGGACCCCATTTGGGTGGCACCCTAGCAGTGGCTGTATCGCCTCTGGGACTCTTTCAACTTTGTTTTTCCAGCTCTGTCATGTGATCAGCCCTGGTACTGCCCTAATTTGTCTTCTACGCTGTGATAACACCATGGCTGAAAGCACCTCCGGAAGGAAAGGGTTTATTTAGCTTACAGGTTACAGTCTGTCGTTGAGGAAAGCCAAGGCAGGAACTCACACAGGCCAGGAATCTGGAGGCAGGAGCTGACAGAGGCCATGGAGGAGCGCTGCTTATTGGCTCGCCCTCCATGCCTTGCCTTCTTACAGACCCAGGACCATCCTGCTGTCCAGGAGTGGCACTGCCCACAGTGAGCTGGGCCCTCTCATGCCAACTGTTAATGAAGAAATGGTTCTTCAGGACAATCTGACGGAGTTATTTCCCTCTTCTCAAATGACCCTACTTTATGTCAAGTTGACAAAAGCAAGCAAGCAAACAAACAAACAACAACAACAAATACCCCAAAACCCCCAAACCCCAAAACAACTGAGCAGCACAGGCACCGCATCCCTTCCGTATTCCTTGTCTGTGGAGGGTGGAATAGCACTCTTCTGTGGGGATGCTGGCTGCTTCCCAGTTCTGATTGGACCCACAGTCTCTTGCCCCTTGGGAACCATCCCTTTGTAGTAAAGTCCCTTGGGAATGGACCCTGGTGGAGAAGGGGGCTTTAATGATTTAGGGACAAGCTGGGAGTGGGAAAACTATATCCAGAGGGCTGGGCCACAAAACACCAAGAAGAGACCCATGGTGTGAGGAGACGGTGGTGGACCAAGGCAACTGGCCATTAGGACAAGCAGCAGCCACAGCAGATCTGTGGAGCAGGAAGGCTTTCCTTGGGGTTCCTGGGGTGCAGGAGAGGAAGGAACCTTCTTGTGAGATATTTGTACACTGTGTGAAGATGTATTGCTGTGATCAGTGTAATAAAAAGCTGAATGGTCAATAGCTAGGCAGGAGAGTATAGGTGGGACTTCCAGGCAGAGAAACCTCTGGGAGAAGAAAGGTGGAATCGCCAGCCAACCTGGTTTTTATTGATAAGATTAATTAGATTTACGCTTCAATGGACAGTACAGAGATGAGGTAATGAGCCTTGTGAAGGAACATAGATTTAAAAATGTGGGTTGCCGGGCGGTGGTGGCGCACGCCTTTAATCCCAGCACTCGGGAGGCAGAGGCAGGCGGATCTCTGTGAGTTCCAGGCCAGCCTGGGCTACCAAGTGACTTCCAGGAAAGGCACAAAGCTACACAGAGAAACCCTGTCTCGAAAAACAAAAAACAAAAAAAAAAAAAAAAAAAAGTGGGTTAATTTAAGTTAAAAGAACTAGTTAGGAACAAGCTAAGCTCAGGCTGAATTTTTATAATTTATACTAAGTCTGTATGCCATTATTTACAGGCTGGCAATCCTGACAAGAAAGTATAACTACAGAACCTGATGAGGTCCTGAGGTGGTACTGTGTTCCCTGAAATATTGTGCACCCTGGTAAACTTATCTGGGGTCAGAGACAGAACAGCCACAATATTAAGCATAGAGGTTAGGCAGTGGTAGCACACGCCTTTAATCCTAGCATTCCAGAGGCAGAAATCCATCTGTTCAAGGATACAGCCAAGCATGGTGACACTCGCCTTTAATCCCAGAAAGCAAGCCTTCAATCCCAGGGAGTGGTGGCAGAAGGCGGAAAGGTATATAAGGCGTGAGGACCAGAAACTAGCAGCATTTGGCTGGTTAAGCTTTCAGGCTTCTAGCAGCACAGTTCAGCTGAGACCCATTCTGGATGAGGGCTCGGAGGCCTCCAGTCTGAGGAAACAAGACCAGCTGAGGATCCAGCGAGGTGAGGTGGCTGTGGCCTGTTTTGTCTCTCTGACCTTCCAGTGTTCACCCCAATAACTGGCCTCAGGTTTGTTTTTTATTAATAAGAACTTTTAAGATTCCTGCTACAAGGTACCCTAGCTGTGATTGTCTAGGTCACACAGGAATGAAGGGGACATGTCCTAGTTAGCACCAGCTGTGGGCTTGCCACAGCCTGGATTCATTTGAGGGAGTCGTAGTTGAAGGATTACCTAGATCAGATTGGCCTGCAGCCATGTCTGTGAAAGACTGTTTAGGTTGATGATTGATATAGGAGAGTCCCAGCCCACTGTGGGTGGTATCATTCCTAGGCAAGTGGGCCTGGGCTGTACGTGAAAGCTAGCTGAGAATGAGCCAGTGAATGAGCCAGCACTCAGCACTCAATCAGGAGTTCGTGACCTGAAGTGTAAGCTGAAATAAATGCTTTCTTCTCCAGTATGTATGTATGTATGTATGTATGTATGTATGTATGTATGTATGTATTTATTTATGAGTGCTCTGCATGTATGCCTGCATACCAGAAGAGGGCATCAGATCCTATTATAGATGATTGTGAGCCACCATGTGGTTGCTGGGAATTGAACTCAGGTCCTCAGGTCCTCTGGAAGAGCAGCCAGTGCTCTTAACCACTGAGCCATCTCCCCAGGTTGTTTTTGGTCATGGTGTTCATCACAGTAATGGAAGGCAAACTAGAACAGAAAATAAGATGTTAAAGAATTTGGAGAGTGGTGAACTGATTCTTCAGGTAAAGGCACTTGCTGCCTAGCCAGACAGCCTGAGTTGGATTCCTGGGACTTACAAGGTGGAAGGAAAGAACCAACTCCTCCAAATTGTCTACTGAACTCCACACCCAGGTGCCATACCACACACAGCCCCCACAAACAAACAAACAAACAAACAAATAATGTAATTTAAAAATAAATTGGAAACATTATTTTGTGTGTGTGAAAGAGATACAGAAAAAGAGAAACACACACAGAGACATAGAGACAGATAGACACAGACAAGCAGACACAACAAAGACAGATAGACAGGCACACACACACACACACACACACACACACACACACACACACACACAGAGCCCACAAGAGCAAGAGGGCACTCTATGTCTCGGGCTTTGGTTAAATGAATAACAATGTTTCCATCCAAGGTAAGATGTGGTGATTAATCTTGATTGTCCACTTGATTGGATTCAGACTCACTGTAATGGCTGGATAAGAATGGCCCCCATAGGCTCATCTATTTGAATGCTTAGTCACCAGGGAGTGGAACTCTTTGATAGGATTAGAAGGTTTAGGTGGTGTGGCCTTGTTGGAGGAAGTGTGTCATTGGAGTGGGCTTTGAGCTTTCAAAAACCCATGCCAGGTCCAATCTCTCTCTGTCTCTGTCTCTCTCTCTCTGCTTGTGGATCAGGATGTAGCTCTCAGCTACTTTTCCAGTGCCATGCTTGCTATCATGATGATAATGAACTAACCCTCTGAAACTGTAAACCAGCCCCCAATTAAATGCTTTCTTTTATAAAAGCTGTCTTGGTCTTGGTGTCTCTTCACAATATCGATAGACAGTGATTGGTCTATAGCTCACCGTGGAAACAAGACTTTGGACATGTTTGTGAGGGAGTGTCTAGATTAATTGAGTTGGGAAGATCCACCCTAAGTTTGGGCAGTATCACTTTGCAGTTTGGGGTCCCACTGAGTGGAAAATGGAAAGTGAGCTGGCCCCATCTTTCATTGTTCTCTGCTTCCAGACTGCGGACAATATAACCAGTCACCCACACTGCTACCACCGTGCCTTCCCTGCCACGGTGGACTATACCCTCAAACTGTGAGCCACAGTAAGTCCTTCCTTCCTTAGGTGGCTTTTGTCAGGTCTGTGGTTTGAGCCATGGGGAAAGTAACCAACACACAAAACAACACAGACTTTGCAATATCAATGGTGGGAAACATCATGTCCTGGTAAAGATTCGCTGAGCACTCTGAAATGAGAAACAGCACAGATAACCCACAGACAGCACCAGCCTGGTAAAACTCATCCCACCATCAACAGAGATGAAGCCTTGAAGAGCATGAAAACATGAATGGAACTATCTCTGGGTGGCAGTGGATTTAGAAGCCATTTTATTTTCTTCCTGTGGCACAACTGCTTTTTCTAAGATTATTATTGAAGTGTATTAGTTACTTTCCTGTTGCTGTGATAAACACCATGACCTGAAGCAACTTACAAAAGAGTTTATTTTTGTTCACAGTTTATGGTGGTTTGAAAAAAATGGCCCCCGAAGGGAGTTGCTCTAATAGGAGGTGCAGCCTTGTCAGAGTGAAGCTGTCATCCCCCCTTATAATAGGACTGACCCTAACAGGGCTAGCTGGTTCCCCCCCCCCGGGGGGGGGGCGGTTTGCTAAGATCTCTGCCCCATATTACCCCACCATCCTATGTTGTCTCATGTCTGGCTTCAACCAGACCCTCAGGAAGCATGTCCAGTCTGGTAGCCAATCAGGATCCTACCTGGCCACAAGCAGGAACTGTTCTTGCTACTTTCAGTCAAACAGACCCCTGACACAGCAGACAGACCCCAGACACTACAACCTCTGTTGCTGACCAGATGTCATGAGCCAATCATAAGATGATATTCCTGTACTAGTAAGGGTCTGTACCCAATCACTTCAAAGTACACTTAAGCACAGCTGGAATTCCCCTAGCTGTGCTTAAAAGGAGCCTGTGAGCTTCTCTCGGGGTCATCTTGGCTGACCCCTGCACACTGGAATTTTTTTTTTTTTTTGGTTTTTTCGAGACAGGGTTTCTCTGTGTAGCTTTGCGCCTTTCCTGGAACTCGCTTGGGAGACCAGGCTGGCCTCGAACTCACAGAGATCTGCCTGCCTCTGCCTCCCAAGTGCTGGGATTAAAGGCGTGCGCCACCACCGCCCGGCTATGCACACTGGAATTTTTACTCTCAAGAAATAAATGCTCTTGTTGATTGCAGATGTGAATGGTGGTCTTTTGTGGCATGACTCTCGGACCCTAACGGGAGTAGGCATGGTCTTGTTGGAGGAAGTGTGTCACTGTGGAGGCAGGCTTTGAGTTCTTGTATATCCTCAAGCTACACCCAGTGAGACAGGTGACTTCCTGTTACCTGTGAATCAAGTCTTGATCCACAAGGAGAGAGAGAGAGAGAGTGAGTCTGGGCCTGGCATGGGTTTTTGAAAGCCCAAAGCCTACCTCTCAGCTCCTTCTCCAGCACCATGTCTACCTGCACGCCTCCATGTTGCACCATGATGATAATGGACTAAACCTCTGAAAACTGTAAGCCACCCCAATTAAATGTTCTCCTTTATAAGAGTTGCTGTGGTCATGGTGTCTCTTCACAGCAGTAGAAACCCTAACTAGGACACAGTTCCAGAGGTAGAAGAGTCTGTCACAGTGGGGAGGCACAGCACAGCAGCAGGAGCAGGAAGCTGAGGACTCACATCTTGACTGTGAACATGAAGCAGAGAGAGCAAACTGGAAGTATGATTAGGCTATGAACTCTTTTTTTGGGGGGAGGGTGAGGGTTGAGACAGGGTTTCTCTGGGTAGCCCTGGCTGTCCTGGAACTCGCTCTGTAGACCAGGCTGGCCTAGAATTCACAAGATCTACCTGCACGTGCCACCACTGCCTAGCAGAGGTTAAGAACTTTTAGAGCCCACCCCCAGTGATGTACTTCCTCCAGTAAGGCCACACTGCTTAAACCCCCCTACCACCTAATAGTGCCGCCGATTGGGGAACAAGTGTTCAACTGAGTCCGTGGGGGGCATTTCTCACCCAGATCACTACGAGGAGCCATATTAACTTCTGCAAGGAAAAGACAAGGCTGCTGGACAAACAGGTAACGAAGATGGGCCTTCGCCAGTGCTGAGCTCTTCCTGGAATGCTATTTCCTCTTCCTTGGCCAAATTCTCACTTCTTCAAAGCCATCTGGGATTGTTTCTCCTCCCTAAATGTGCAAGTGATTGGCAATTCCAAAAACCCGTTCAGAGAGATTGCTCAGTGGTTAAAAGCTTTGTTGTGTAGCTGGAGAGTTTTCTCTCCAGCTCCCGCCAAACCCCGGCAGTCTGACAGCCCACTTATAAAATAAACACACAGACACTTATATTATTTAAACTGTTTGACCTAATGGCTCAGGCTTCTTGCTAACTGTCCTTATATCTTAAATTAATCCATTTCTATAAATCTATACCTTGCCACGTGGCTCGTGACTTACTGGCATCTTCACATGCTGCTTATCATTGCGGCAGCTGGCAGTGACTCCCTCCGCCTTCCTGTTCTCTCAATTCTCCTCTCTGTTAGTCCTGCCTATACTTCCTGCCTGGCTACTGGCCAATCAGTGTTTTATTTACTGACCAATCAGAGCAACACATTTGACATACAGACCATCCCAGAGCATTGTTGACTTTACAGAGGACCTGGGTTCAGTTCTCTGCACCCACATGATGGCTCATGGAACCATGACCACAGCAACTCTTGTAAAGGAGAACATTTAATTGGGGTGGCTTACAGTTTCAGAGGTTTAGTTATTATAAGCATGGTGCAACATGGTGGCGTGCAGGTGGACATGGCGGTGGAGAAGGAACTGAGAGGTAGACTTTAGGCTTTCAAAAACCCATGCCAGACCCAGTGTGTCTGTCTGTCTGTCTGTCTGTCTGTCTGTCTGTCTGTCTCTCTCTCTCTCCCTGGAACTGAAGTTACAGAGGAATCTGATGCCCTCTTCTGGCCTCTGCTGGAACTGCAGGCACATGGTGCACATATGTACATAGCAGGCAAAACACCCACACACATAAAATAAATCTTTGAAAAATCCTCCCAGGACTGTAGTCTACCCATACTTGGCATTGTCCAGTGTAACTCGCCAGTGTGATATAGTCATGATTGAAGAAAGATGCCTGGGTTGGGGTGACGGAGAGATACAAGAACCATTTACAAACATTTGGAGGCTGCTGCATGTAGGAGAACCTAGACCCTTTCTGCATAACGAGTTTTAGAGAGGAAGTGAAGAAGGTGTTGAGGGGAGACGTGCTCTCTCACTGACAGAGCTAGCTCTCCCTACCAAACCAGTGTAGGTTGTGCTGGCGAGTGTGGTAAACATCTCTCACTGTAGAGTGCAAAGTGAGGTTTGGCCTGATATGAGGTCCCTGGATGTTTTCATTTCTGGGTGTCTAGAAGTGAGTACCTCTTTAATTCCTGGGGAAGAAGTATCTTGAGAGCAACAAACACCCTTTGGTCGAATTCTAGGGGGGCAGTTGTCTAACTAACATCAGCTAGCAGGGCTGTGTAGCATCAGCTGAGGCCATGAGGAAAAGGTCTTGTTTTGTGTCTGACATCTCCGTCACTCCTTCCTTTAGCTTACCTCTGGCCTTTGGCCTAGAACATCCTTCCCATCTCCTTTCCCTTGTTTGTTGTTCAAATCTTCCTCCCGGAAAGCTACACTGTGTGAGCTTCCTGTCTGCTGTAAGTTAAGTGCCGTAGCCTGAGCCCAGAGAGCATGACACTGTTTTCTGTTCCCTTAGTGCTGACTTGGAGTCAAGACTTGAAACGTGCTGTCCTTCACACCTTTCCATGTGGACTGACACACGGAGCAGATACTGGGTAATATTTGTTGATTGACTGAGTGTGCCAGGGGAGCTGGCTCATGGCTAGTCCCCTTTGAAACGTGACCTCTAAGCTATAGAAGAAGCTGATTCTAGAGATAGCAGGTCCTTATCATCCCAGTACTTGGGAGGCTGAGGCAACAGAAGAGCTTGAATTTGAAGCCAGTTTGGACTATCTAGTAAGTTCCAAGACAGACGGGGCTGTATAATAATAATAATAATAATAATAATAATAATAATAATAAAAGTGTTTCAAAAACAAAACAACAAAGAGAAAACATTTAAAAAAATATGTCATAAAAAGTACAAATACTCAAATATGAATTGTTTCTATCCCTTCTCTCAGCTCCCAGAGACATCAGAACTTCCTCTTCTGAACAAGACATGAGAAGGAGCAGGATGTTTGTGGTGGTCTCTGTAGGTAGCATTACTGAGCCTGGGGCTCCGGAGAGGAGGAATAGGCACAAAGCTTGGTACTCTTCCTGGGGCATCCAGAAGCCATCGATTCTGACTCATGGCCATCTGAGCACAAGTCTGGGCTGCACGCATCACGAGCATCCAAATAAACATCCCATCTTAGAAGCGGGGGCTAGTTCCTGCTTCTGCCTCTAGGTGACCACTGCAGGCCTCAGTGTCTACATTTGTGGGGAAGGCTTGGTCCAGAAGCCTTTGGGGCTTGAATAGCATCGTTTCAGTGTTGCTTTGGGGTCAGAAACCACGTGAGAACCTGGAATTCTTTTCTTGACTGCTGTCACTCATTCTCTCTGTCTCTCTGTCTGTCTCTGTCTGTCTCTCTTTCTCTTTCTGTCTCTGTCTCTGTCTGTCTGTCTCTCTGTCTCTGTCTCTGTCTCTGTCTCTCTCTCTCTCTCTCACACACACACACACACACACAGGATTTTTAAAACGTTAAAACATAAAAACATTAGACCGCCCGTGTCTCATGCTGTGATTGGAGGGAACAGAACTATGGATGGGTAATGTGCACATGAATGCAGGTGTCCATGAAGACAGACCTGGTTCAAGCCCTGGCTCTTCCTCTTCTCCCTGTGTGTAGGTTACTTACTCCCTTCCACTCACATTTCTCCGCTACAACACGTAAATGAGGCTCTCCACTCCTCAGAGGTTACATTGTTGCCTTGGGACAGTTTCTGAGGAGGCAGCTCATGTAGCACATTCCCTCTTGCCCTGGCTAGTTTCATGTCAACTTGACACAAACTAGAGTCACCTGAAAGGAGGGAACCTCATTTGAGAAAATGCATCCATAAAATCCAGCTGTAAGACATTTTCTTAATTAGTGATTGATGGGGCAGGGCCCAGCCCATTGTGAGTGGTGTCTTCTCTGGGCTGGTGGTCCTGAGTTCTATAAGAAAGCAGGCTGAGGAAGCCATGGGGACCAAGCCAGTAAGCAGCTCTCCTCCATGGCCTCTGCATCAGCTCCTGCCTCCAGGTTCCTGCCCTGTTTGAGTTCCTGTCCTGACTTCCCTCAGTGATGGACTGTGACCTGGAAGTGTAAGTCAAATAAACCCTTTCCTCCCAAGTTGCTTAAGTCATGGTGTTTCATCATAGCAACAGTAATACTAACCAGGTTGCCCTGTTACAAAATGAGGAACCAAGAGCATGGTGATATACGTTCACTCAGGAGGTCAAGTTGGTAGGTTTCTGAGGCCAAGTTCAGGAGAATATTCACACCAAGTGCTGCTGATCAGGTCTCCAGTGGGCTCATTACTTAGGACCCAGCTTCTTCAGTTTTTCCCACTTATGACCCTTTTCCTCCTGAGAAATCTTTACATAACCCTGAGTATATACATATAAAATAACAAATTAAATATTTACTGATAGAAAATCATAGAGACATTTTTAAAGCAATTCTTTGTATGCAGACTTTGCCATTCGTTAGTATACAAAGGCAAATTTGCATACTAATGAGGTGAATGTGCCTGCTTATTTTTATAGAAATAATTAAATCTTGGCTGAGTGTTTGCTACTGCAGGGCCCAGAGCACCTTCAAGGTTTGTCAGGGTTGATTATAATTTTATAGTCATCAATGCTGAGAATGTAGCCTTTCATAAACACGTATGACAAAATGGCAGACCATTTTTTAGGGCCATTTGAGGAAGTTTGGAAATTGTGTCCTAATCCCAAGACAAAAGCTCTTTAACATTTTTATTATGATTTCTTTTAAATGAAGCTCAAGCCAGCAATTCAAACACTAATCTTTAAAACCAAGCAGTCTGGGGCTGGAGAGATGGCTCAGTGCTGAAGAGCGCTTGCTGCTCTTGCAGAGGACCTGAGTTCAGTTCCCAACACTCATGTTGGGTAGCTCACAACTGCCTAGAACTCTGACTCCAGGGGATCCAATGTACTTTTCTGCCTCTGTGGGCACCTGCACTTACATGCACATCTCCACCCCTACAGATTACATATAAGAAAAATCAAATCAAATAAATCTTAATATCAAGTATTCCAACACAATATAACCCAGAGATGTGCTGATTTCATACCCACTGAGGAATGATGATAGAAAAATACTGAAAGTCTTTGTTTCTCATAATTAAGCTGGGACTGGAGAGATGGCTCAGTGGTTAAGAGTACTGGCTGCTCTTACAGAAGACCCGTGTTCAATTCCCAGCAACCACATGAAGGCTCACAACCGTCTTTAACTCCAGTCACAGGTAGTCAGATGCTTTCCTGGCCTCTGTGGGCTCTGCATGCATGTGGTACAAAGACACAGTCAGGCACTTCTACACATAAAATAAAAATATGTAAGATATCATAATTAAGCCATTATGTTTCTATAAGAGGAGAAACTAGTGCACAGTAAAAACCCTGTTCTATGGGGCCAGTGAGAGGACTCGGCAGGTGAAGGCACTCGCCACCAAGCTTGACAACCTAAGTTCGAGTCCTGGACCCATACGGTGGAAGGAGAGAACCGACTCCCTCAAATTGTCCTTTGACCCCCACTTCTGTCACAGCTACACAAATAAACATAATTAAAAAATAAAACCCACACTCTGTAACTTATATCTGACCTGTTTCAGGTAGTGACCACTGGCATCGTGTGCATGACAACATGTGTGCTGTCAGGTGCCAAGGCAGCAACACATGCAGCACCAAGACAGCAACATATGCAGCACCGAGGCAGCAACACATGCAGCACCAAGACAGCAACACATGCAGCACCAAGGCAGCAACACATGCAAC
>CABHPP010140457.1:1204-17758 GCA_902168425.1 Peromyscus attwateri | reverse complement strand
GTCAATAAATAAATCACTGATTGGCCAGTGGCCAGGCAGGAAGTATAGGCGGGACTAACAGAGAGGAGAATTGATAGAACAGGAAGGCAGAAGGAGACACTGCTAGCCGCCGCCATGACAAGCAGCATGTGAAGATGCCGGTAAGCCACGAGCCACGTGGCAAGGTGTAGATTTATAGAAATGGATTAATTTAAGATATAAGAACAGTTAGCAAGAAGCCTGCCACGGCCATACAGTTTGTAAGCAATATAAGTCTCTGTGTTTACTTGGTTGGGTCTGAGTGCTGTGGGACTGGCCGGTGACAGAGATTTGTCCTGACTGTGGGCCAGGCAGGAAAACTCTAGCTACAGACTGGAGTCATGTTTCTTTCTTGTCAACAAAATGAATGAGCAAGTTAACAACCTGGAAGAAAAAGTCAGCAAGAAAATTGAGATCTGGGGTGAAAATAGAAATGAGTCAAATAATAATAAAGCAGTGGAAAGCGTCATCGTTAAACTGGGTGAAGCAGAAGGGAATTGTCAGGGTTGGTGGTGTTGACTTTCCTGGGAGCTGGATGGGCTGCATCTGTGTATAGTAACCTCTTCCGTCGTTTTTACCAGGAAACACTTGAATCACTCACCTGACACTTGACCTAGTTCAGTAGATCATCTGCTGTGGAGCGAGGAGCTCCTGGGGGAGCCCAGCTGTCTTGCATTTCCTCAGTCTTGTGTTGCTCCATTGGGAGTTTGGGTTGGATGCTTTGGATAGCTCCGGTTCGGGAGAGGATCTCATCGAGTCTCTCTTCTCCGAGGCTCAATCCCCAGCATCTCTTGGCAAGGAGAAAACAAACTGTCGGAACCGCAGCAATGCCAAACCGTGTGAAACAGAAACAGGCTTAAGGCTGGTGACAGCCCACCAGTGACATCGCCAGCGCCTGTGGGAAACTGTAGAGTGCTGCAGAGTCAAAGGTCAACGGGAGGGGGGCGGTTAGCACAGGTGAGATCAACGTGGAGGCAGGGAACGGAGAGAAAGAGGAGACAAAGGGTTAAATGAACTCGAGGAGAAAGGAGAAGGTGTTCGCAGGAAAGAGCAGAGGGTGCGGGGCTGGAAACAGTAGGAGAAAAGGGAGAAGACAAGAAGATCGTTCAGTAAATGAGGATGTCAAAATAAAACTTAGATAAGTACAAGAAGGGGTATAAAAATAACAGCTAAAACATTAAAAAGAGCAACAAGGGCTGGAGAGACGGCTCAGTGGTTCGGAACGCTTACTGCTCTTGTGGAGGGCCTGAGTTCGGTTCCCAGCACCCACTCAGTGGCTCACATCTTCCTGCGACTCTAGTTCTAGGGGGTCTGAGGCCCTTTCTGATCTCCCTGGGCCTGTACACACACATGGTGCACAGACACACATTCAGGTACATACACATAAAATAAATATATTTATTTGTTTGTTTGTTTGTTTTGAGAAAGGGTTTCTCTGTGTAGCCCTGGCTGTCCTGGATCTCCCTTTGTAGACCAGGCTGGCCTCAAACTCACAGAGATCCACCTGCCTCTGCCTCCCAAGTGCTGGGATTACAGGTGTGCACCATCACGTCTGGCTTTTTAATTATTTAAATTTTAAAAAGATTAAGAAGGTAAAATAAAAAAAAAACATGGGAGAAGAGGAATTAAGGGAAAAATATTGTTGCCAATAAGAAAAGGTGCATAAACAAAATTAGATGCACACAGGAAGGGGAATAACAATAAACACATAACATTTCATTTTTATATATGCTAAAATCAAAGTCCTACTAAACTTCAAGGGGCAAAAAAGAATTAAAAGGAGGAAAATCAAGAATTAAAAAGATGATGTGCTGGATCAGTGTCTAGTCAGGGTTACTCTTGCTGTGATGAAACACCACGAGCAAACGCAACTTGGGGAGGAAAGGGTTCATCTGGCTTACTTCTCTGGAGTCATAGTCTATTAAGGGAAACCAAGACAGGAACTCAAACCCTGTGGGAACCTGGAGGCAGGAGCTGATGCAGAGGCCATAGAGGGATGCTGCTTACTGGCTTGCTCCTCATGGCTTGCCCAGTCTGCTTTCTTACAGAACCCAGGACGGCCAGTCCAGGGATGGCTGCACCTATAATGGGCTGCGCTCTCCCCCATCGATCACTAATTAAAAAAATGCCCTACACCTGGACCTTATGGCCACATTTTCTCAGTTGAGGTTTCTTTCTTTCAGATGACTAACTTGTGTCAAGATGACGTAAAACTAGCCAGCACAGTCAGTTTCACTCTGGGTTTTAAAGATCAGAAGTGCCAGGGAGGGTCAGCTGAATTTTTGGGCTCTTTCTCTTTTTGTTGTTATTTGAAATGTGTGGGAGGTCAGCTCCCACCTTTTAAAAGAGTTCCTATGAGGAGGAGAGAGGGATAAGAAACTTTTAGATAGAAAGATAACAAGAGGAGAAAGACAGAAACACAGGACAGCTTTGGGAGGGCCTGGATCACTACCCAACAGCCCCTTCTGTTTATTCAAAAGGGCTTTTTATAACAATGTCAAGGGGAGGAGCAAAAGACACCCCCCTTGTAAGATCAAAGCATATGGCACAGCCAAGTGTAGACCCTTCCAAACACCTGGTAACCACACTCGTGGTCAAATCATCCCCTTATGCAGCCCTGCTGGGTAAAGCAAGCTCACATTCTGGGACCCTGAGTAAGTTCTCACTAGGAAACCTCTGTGGGTCTCTACGAAATGCCTTTCTTTCTTTTTTAACATAGAATAACTTTTATTTATTCTTTGGCAATTTCACACATGTAAATAATGTGTCTTGATCATATGCATCCCCTCCACACGCATCTTGTTCCCCGGGTCCTCCCAATTGTTCCTCTACCCCCTTCATGTCATCTCCTTTTCCTTCTTTTTTTAAAAAAGTAATTTATTTAATTTTGTTTTATGTGCATTGGTGTAAGGGTGTCAGAGCCCCTGGAACTGTAGTTACAGACAGGTGTGAGCTGCCATGTGGGTGCTGGGAATTGAACCAGAGTCTTCTGGAAGGGCAGCCAGTGCTCTTAACCACTGAGCCATCTCTCCATCCTGTCATCTCCTAATTTTTCTGCTAATAACTCAGTTATAGCTCGCTGCCCGCTGGGGTGGTGACTGGTCTTACCGCCTTCATCGTGTGCAGGCAACCATAACTGCGGTGAGTTTGTGAGCACAATGGCCATGTCAGGTCTGAAAGACAGCATCGTGCAATGCTCCTCCCCACCCTCCGGCTCCTAACATTCTTTCTGCCTCTCTTTGTAGATGTTCCCTGGGGGGGGGAGGGTTGGGGTTTTGACACAGGTGTCTCATTTAGGACTTAGTGCTCAAGAGACGCGTAGTCTCAGCACGTTGACCAGTTCAGTGGATTCTTACTTTTCTTGTGGTTTATATTGTTGCTGAGTGACCTGGACTGAGGTCCACTGGCACTGTCCTCATATCTGTGCATCCATGGGTCCGTGTTTTTGCTGTCTCCCAAGTGTGTTGGGAGTGTGAGAAGTTGACATTGGCCTGGGCAAAGGACCTGTCTTTGTATTTTCAAAGCTTCCTTTAAACCCACCACTGCAGAGGAATGCTGCCATGGATATCATGTACATCCCTGGAACTTCAGAGTTCTTGGGCTAGAGGAGGGAGATATCATGTACACCCCCGGAACTTCAGAGTTCTTGGGCTAGAGGAAGGAGAGACAAATTAACATGCCCAGGGCCCGGAATCTGATGCATCCACTGGTCTCAGTATCAGAGCGATCAAACTCAGGGTAATTCTCAGTTGATATGATTTGTTCCCAGCTGCAGGGTGAGGTTCTCTGTGTGTTTCCTAGCCTGAGCCCCATCAGCATCTGGTCCTCCTGCCTTGCACAACTCTCTCTCCCCCAGGAGTCATGGTAGGTCAGGCTGATGCTCCTGGACCTGTGGATTATCTTAAATAATAAGGATTCTTTCCAGAGTCGGCAGAGAGAAAAGTGAGATGGATTTCAAGTGGAATGCCTTTTAGTAATGCCTTGGGTAATCTGGGATAGGAGATTCAACAGCAACTCATAGAGCACAGGGCATCCCATAATTTTATAGACTTGAAATGGGCGGGGTCTCTGAGTTTAGCAGTTTGAAGGTACCGGATAGGATATACGGTAGAAACTCAGGAGTTAATCCCATCGTTCTAGTCCGCCTTGGGGATGCTTCAGATTAGGAGTTGAGCAGCTTAGGGAAGGTACCAGTTAGGACATAGGCTGTCCCTCTCCCGGGGTGGGGATGCTCTGTTCTCTATCATGTTCTCTGTAATCCCTGATCTCAGGTGCCTGGAGTAGGTCTGTTTTTGTTTTGTTTTGTTCTTTGAGGCTTGTGAGGGTTGTGGGCATGCCCAGCTCTCAGGTCGCTTGCTTTTAGAAGTGGCTTGTTCCCCCTCTCCCGGCCAGAGACGGCATGGCTGAGGCTGTGTTCAGCTCACTTCTCCCTGTCATCCTGCTGTTTTGCCAGCTCTTTCCCATATCACTTCCGGTGACTTTCGGAAGCTCTTCCTCTATTTCTGTTTGGGATAACTTCTTTTTCCCTGTAGTCAGCCATCTTACCTAGGGTCTTATTATTTCTTTATTCATTCAGTGTCAAGTGTCCACCCTGGGCCTTCTTTGTGACCACAGGGTTGAAAGGGGGTGGTTGAGAATCCTCGGGCAGTCCCGCCATCCCACCACTGTCCAGAAGGTGGCAGCACACAGGCCCCGGTGCTCAGAACGGAATCTAGCAGAGTTAGGGTGGGAAGTGGTTGAGGGTCATCAGAAAAGGAGGATCTGCCCTGCTTTCTGGAATGATCTCATTGCACAGCAGTCGAGCGGGCCACAGATGCCCGTGTCTGCCCACAAGCTGCGCTGTTCACTGCCTGTGCCTGTGAATTGGAAAGCCATTGGTTAAAAGTGACAGCTGGCACTTCCCTAAAACTGGGACCGCAAGGAGGTGGCTCAGAGGTTAAGAGCACCAACTGCTCTTCCAGAGGACCCAGGTTCAACTCCCAGCACCCACATGGCAGCTCCAGTTCCAGGGGATGTGATACCCTCTGTGGCTTCTTACTCCAATGACCCCATTCTTGCTGTGGACTGAGCATCCCACCACTCAGAGCAGGAATCACATACTCTAGGAAGCACATACTCACTGTAGAGGAGGGAGGGGTCATAGCACCTGCTCCTGGCCTCACTGGTCAGCTCTGCCCGTGTCTGGGGTCTGATCGGCAGCAGCCTATGGTGACACCTGCAGGTGCAATGCCACATAATCACTGTGTGTCCCCACGAGTGTCACTGGAGGCTGGGCACCCTCCCTAGTGAAGAGCTGCTGTAGTGAGGTTAAGGTTGGGAGGCTGGCCCCACTGGGACTGTTCTCTTTCTGTGAACCACTGTCTCCACTGGGTGAGCTCCCAGGGCAGTGAGCAAACTCCAGCCCCACTGTAATGCAGGTGGCCCCGAGGACCCAGCGCCGTGGCCGGCACTCACCCTGCTTACGCCATGTATGTGGATCCCAACGTGCATGAGAGGCTGGGCCTGGTGGTACAGGCTTGTCACTCCAACTACTTGGGAAGCTGAGGCAGGAAGATACAAGAACAAGACCAGCCTTGGCAGTAGGGTGAACTCAAGATCAGCACAGTCAACTTAAAGAGACCCTGTCTCAAAAACAAGAAGGGGCCAGAGGCACTCACTATGCAAACCTGCAGACCTGAGTTCAATCCCTGAGGCCCACATGGTGGAGTCCGCCATACCCCACAGCCGGGGTTACAGCTCCGTGGTACGATACCTACCTAACACCTGTCAGACCTGTGGGGCAGCTACCCACCAACCCCACAGTTCCCCAGAGTTTTCTTGAGTGAGAGCAGCAGAAATATTAGATAGAAGGACTTAGATTGTGGCGATAAACATAGAAAATACAGGATAGCCTTAAGAGGGCCTGGAACCTATTCCAACGGGCCCTGACTGTCTCTGCCCCAGGGTTTTTATAGAAATGTCAAGGGGTGGAGCAAAAGACCTCCCCCCAGCACCGCCAAGTGCAGACAATCTCAGACACCTGCACTCAGGCCCGTGGTCCAGTCATCCTCTCTATGCAGACCTGCTGGGTAAAGCCACTAGGAACCTGAAAATGGGCTCCCACAAAGACCCTAGGTTCAAAACCAAACACAACCTCCATGTAGCATGAATGTCGCTCAGTGGCGGAGTCCTTCAGCTCCTGACCTTGGCAGAGGATCAAATCTGGTGGGCCAGGAACCCACATCAGACGCTCCCCAGGGGTGTGGAGGCCTCATCTCCAGCTTCAGGGACCTGTTTAATTTTGTACCTCGACTGGCTGCCCTTCACCCCATCTCAGTTCCCCACTTCTTTATGGTGTCATCTGGAATCTGTATCCCCAGACCTCTTTCTCTGGGTCTCCTTTCGAGGACTCTCCCTGTATTCCAAACAGCTGAGTGTACATTAGTTTCCACCAATTACAGCTTTTTCTCTAAAAATAGATCTCTTTATTTAAGGTTCTGGGTATTATACCAACATATATATTAAAGTATTATTTAAATAGGATATAAAACACAGTGCAAAATTCGACAAAAATACAAATATGTAAGAAAGGTGTATAGCCTTCGCATGCCGAAGCCACACACCAAGGCAGTCACTTTGACCTCGATGTCCTTGCAGTCCCCAGTTGCCATGTACAGGGCTATCACGCAAGTTAAGTGCTGAGCACACATTATGAACGTTTGTGTTGATCCTCGTGCCCTTTCTGGGGCTTTCCACAGGCTTTTTGTCAATGACCTAAGAGCTGAAAGGAGCTGGAATTTAGAATGACCAAAAGGCTCAGGCTAGACCAGAAAGTAAGCTTTGGGAACTGTTCTTTTAAATAGTAAAGTGGAAGCAGAGTTGGTTGGGCTCTGGTTTCCGGGAGCCTCTGACTAGAAGGTGTGACGATGACAAGGAAGGAATGGGGTGACCTGGAGGGGAGACAGGTTGGAAGGTAGGTATTCTTGTCACTCTTGACTTAAGGGGGGGTCTCCCCAGAGTCTGAACAGACGGAGGGTTCTAGTGCATAGACAGTTAAGCGACATGGGTGACCCCATGCCACACATACCTGAGAACCCCCTGAATCCTCACCATACCCGTGTGACAGCTGCACAAGAGGGAACTGAGGCACAGAGATTGAGAGTGGCTTGCTCAGATGACTACTGGTAAGTAGCAGGGCCGGGATTTGAACTGAGATGTGGTTCATGCAATGCTATACATGACCTATGGAGGAGGGTGTGTCTATCCTTGGGGTCCACAGACACCTGGCTTCGCCTGTTTCATTTTGTCCAAGGATGATTTTCCACAAGGTCTGTCATCCCTGGGACAATGGGCAGACTGGAACTCGACTAGTCTCTGACCACAGCTCCATCCCTCTCACAGGTTACCTACAGCAGCTGGGTCACAGGAAATGGCGACATCTTACAGCTCAATCCAAATGACAAAGAGCCTGTGAGGAATCCGCAAATAGTGGCCAGGACCTTGATCACCTCAGGAAGGGACAAGTGCCTCTTGAGACCTGGAGGTGTCTCTGGTCCCTGGGAAATGCAGTAGAGGTAGCAATACCAGACTGGATGGGCCACCAGGGCCAGCTCACCTGGCCATATAACCTCCCAGCATCCCATCCCTGACCTCTGTCCTCTGCAGGCTTGAAGTGTCCCAGCAGCTGGCGATGCTGTCCTTGGGTTCTGATACCCACCCCTCCTCCTCTTCCTCCTCCTCTTCCTCCTCCTCTTCCTCCCCCTCCTCTTCCTCAGGGTGGCTGTCCCAGGAGAAAGTCAGTGTCTGAAGAGAAACTGGGGGTTCCCCAGGAACCAGATCTCTCTTTGGGGATAAGGAATCCCAAATTCTCCACCTGGAGAGGTCATCTTTCAGCAGCTCTTCCAAGGTGCCCAAGTCCTCAGAAAATTCCAGGCATGGAAACGCCTCCTGGTGCCCATCCCCACCAGGCTCTTGATCTGGCTCCTTCTTGTTCAAATAGCTGGAAGATCCAGTTTCATCCTTAAGTGAGGAGTCCACTGTGCTGGGCCAGCTCCTGTCTGAAGAGTCCGAGGTGGATGAGTCTTCACTGCCTCCTGAATCTACCCCAGACTCATCTGTCTCTGAGTGCCTCATAACCTGGAGCTTCTCCTTCATGAAGAGGGGCGGTTCCAGGTAGGGCTGGATGCTGTCACTGTCATCTGTGTCCTCATCTTCATCCTCAGTGCTGTCCTTTTCTGGTCCTGCCTGTAGTGTGCCTGGGTCTCTGACTCGAGGGACTGGTCTGATCCTTATGGTCAGTTCTTTCTGGGGACAGAGGATCAGGTCATCTGGGAACTCAGGTCCACTGGGCTGAAAGGTTGCCATCGGAGATCTGTATTCAGAGAAGTCCTGATGTAGGAAGGGAAGGGGAGAGAAAGTGATTTGGGTTTCTTGACACAGGACTGGCTGAATCTGGGGCCCCCGGCAATAGTCCAGATGGGTTCAAGTGGAAGTTGTTTCTTTGGGAAGCATTTCCAGAAAACACCAGGACCAAGCACAGTTGGGGAAGGAGTATTGCTGTGAGGGGGTCAGTTCTCTAGCAAAAACCTTAATTGTTCTGAGGAGCCATTGCACAGATGCACCTCAGAGCTACCCCACCGATGGGGGAGGCACCTGGGCTATTAAGGGAGATACAAATGGTGTGGGCAATGCCATTAAGTGTGAGAAATCCTGCTGGTGTGGGAGATCTGCTGACTGCCATGAATAGGCAGCCTCAGGGCTGGGCCAATGCACTGCTCACTACTCTCTGCTATGACACAGGGACACAGGGCATTCTGTCTTCAAAGCCTGTCACTCCCTGAGTATTTAGAGAGTCCCACCTGGTTCAGCTCTCCTCTGACCTCTCTAGGCCTCTCCCTTCCCCCAGCTAGCTCCTGGATTCTGACAGAGTATCTTGCACCCCAATATTGGCCTGGTGATGCTCGGCCTTGGTCAAGTTGTAAACTAAGCATTTAGAGCCTTAAACAATGCCCCCATCTGTACTACCTCCCACCCCACACACTTCTGACCCTCTCTGCTGGGTCTCAGGGCTGGGTGCTTCTCTTTGCACCCGATAAATCCTTAGCAGAGGTAGAGTGATTCCATGGAAAGGGGCTTAGGCATCTCTCCCTGGTGGGCAGATTTGCTGTTGGATTTGGGGTTAAAGGAATGCACTGCCAGAAGTGGGAATTTAGACACTGAGACAAGATGGCCAACGTTACAATCCGGGCCAGCTCGATACTCTGTGTGAAGCATTGGAAACTCAGCCCCACTTTGTGTTTCTCAACACCCCACTTCTACATACCCCTCCATGCCCTCTATACACTCCAGATGTGCCCTACCATTGCTTGAGGCCTCTTCACCCACTGAAACCAGGGGTCCCCTTCCAGTTTCTTCCAGATCACAGCTGCTGCAGCAGCGGCTGGCAGTAGAGGCAAGAGTAAGGGCAGTGCCAGGACAGCCCAGCTGATCCCTAGGGAGGAGAGAACACAAAAACTGCAGACGGCTCAATGGTCCAGTCCCTCCGTGTGCCAGGTGCTTCCAGTGACCATCCTCCTCATGCCTCAGGAGGATAAGCCCTTTCTGGTGGAAGCCAAGCCTCAGAGAGTCTATGTAAACTACCCAAAGACATACAGTCAGTGTGGCAGAGCTGGAATTTCCATAAGTGAACACATCTCTCAGTTTATACTTTCAACAATCCTATCACGAGACTTCTGAAGTCCCTACTCTAGTGCCATTTTGACTCACCTGGGGCCTCAAGGGAGATGCAGCTGGGCTCGGAGAAGCGGCTATACTTGTGGGCAATGAGGGTATAGATGGTTCTGGCACTGAGGCAGTGACGTCCACTAGCACCTTGCTGGAGAGGGATCTGCATGGGTTGGCCACGTGGAGTGGCAGGAAACAGGGTCTGTTTGGAGAAGTAAGCAGCAATGAGCATGCGCCCAGCTGATGGGTACATGTAGTGGGGTGGCCAGGTGAGATAGGGCGGGACCCAGGAGCTTTTATTTCCTTTCTTACATTAAAGTGCAAGCATGGGGCTGGAGAGATGGCTCAGCAGTTAAGAGCATTGGCTGCTCTTCCAGAGGCCCCAAGTTCAATTTCCAGCACCCATGTGGGGGCTCACTACTGTCTATAACTGTACTCTCATGAGATCAGGTACCCTCTTCTGGTGTGCAAATGAACATTCGGACAGAACACCCACACACATAAACAAAAAAAAAAAAAAAAAAGGAAGTGCAAGCACCAAAGGTAATTTCTATTTCCTGGTTTCTTCTCAGCTGAATTTCCTTGTATAGACCATTGGGGTTCAAAAGCAGACTGCTACTCGGGGTCACTCCTATGTAGCTCAAGGTCTGCAGGGATCCACATTTCCACTGGGGATAAGGGCTATTCAATCACTGTAGGTTCAGAAGCTGCCCCAGTTGCCCAGTGCAGTTCAAGGCAGGGGCGGGTGGCTTGTGAGAAGGGAGATATGCCCTGGATACAAAATGCCTACCAGTTTCCAAAGACAGAGGAGACAAAGAAGGCAAAACAGCAATATTAATTCTGTGTTGGCATGGCAATATGCTATGGGATAAAAGGCAGGCGGATCTATTGTAGAATATTAGTTAAAGATGAGTTATATTCGTTTATGTTGAGGAACATTTGTTTAATGATGCAAAGATGTGTTGCATTCTTTTATGTTGCATTTGTTTAACTCTGTGAAGCTGTGTTACTTTGCCTGTCTAAAACACCTGATTGGTCAAATAAAGAGCTGAACGGCCAATAGCTAGCCAGGAGAAAGGATAGGCGGGGCAGACAGGTAGAGAGAATAAATAGGAGGAGAAATTTGGGAGAAAAAAAGATTGAGGTACAAAAGAAAGGAGGACTCCAGGGGCCAGCCACCCAGCTATACAACAAGCCACAGAGTAAGAAGAAAGGCATATAGGAATACAAAAAGGTAAAAGCCCAGAGGGATAAGGTAGAAGGAATAGTTTAAGTTAAGAAAAGCTGGCTAGAAACAAGCCAATCTAAGGCCAGGCATTCATAAAAAAGAATTAAGTCTCCACATATTTATTTGGAGCTGGGTGGTGGGCCCCCCAAAAGAGCCAAAGAGTTAAAAGAACCAACTACACGGATCTTTGTGAGTTTGAGGCCAGCCTGATCTACATAGGTTCCAGGACAGCCAGGGTTATGCAGAGACCTGTCTCAAAACAAAATAGTCAAGCCAGGCATGGTTGTGCATGCCTGTAATACCAACACTTAGGAGGTGGAAGCAGGAGGGCAAGGGGTTCAAGGTCATCCTTGGCTACATAGCAAGTTCAAGGCCAGCCTGGACTATAGGAAATCCTATCTCAACCACCTCCCCTCCCTCAAACCTAGCTACCTGTTTCCTTTAACTTAATGAGGAACATTTTAAATGACTTGGGGCCAGTCACTTGCTGTCAAGCTTAATGACCTGAGCTCAATCCCTAAGAACCAGAAAGTGGAAAGAGAGAACCAACTCCACAAAGTTGTCCTCTGACCTCCAGACACATGCTGTGGCACACACGCCTGCTCTGCCCCACAGAGTCACTCACACAAAATAACCATATGCAATAAAAAAATTTTAAATGACGTACATGGCTCATAGTATGTTCCTGTTGGGCAATGCCAGGTAGGATGTTGATTTAATTGACTTACAAAAATTATACATATTTAATCCAAGCATGGTGGCATGTACCTGTAATCCCAGTATTCATTCAGGAGGTTGAGGCAGGAGGACTGAGTTTGGGCTAACCTGGACTACACAATGAGATCCAGATTTGAACAAATTGTATATGCTGATGGGGTATGGGGTGATGTTTTACTATCCATGAAATTCTGGAAGGCAGAAACCACTTTATGTTCGCATCCCTAGGATCACAGGTGTGAATGTTAGAAGAGTGAATAAGAGCCAGGGTCATCGAGCCATGCATGGCCTTGCCAACTCTACCCCACCACCTAATTTCACAAGTGAGAACCCAGCTTACTTCCATATTGTCTACAAGTGGCGATGTATGAGTTACAGCTGCAGAGCCCAGACTTTGAGGCCACAGTGGCAAACATATTGACTCTCTGGTCCTGTACAGAAAAAGGTTTTCTAATCAGTTGTAAATGAACGTTCAGGCCTGTTCCTGGTATGTGCTGGAATGTGCAAAGAGCAATTCACAGTTATCTCTGGGGGCCTCTGCTTTGCCTGTAGCTCGCCTGGATTTTTCTGGGCTTCCTGTAATGAATTCGGTGACTTGGAGAATCAATTTCCTTCAGTCAAACTTTTATGGGTGTGGGGGAGGGAGAGCTGGGGAGCGACTCAGTCAATAAGGTGCTTTCTGCGCAAGCGTGAGGACCTGAGTTTGATCTCCGGCACCCACATAAAACTCTGGGCATGTCCGTAATCCCAGAGCTATTGAGGCAGAGACAGGATCATCTCTGGACTTGCTGGCCAGTTAGCCTAGCTTAATCTGGAGTGCCTGGTTCACCAAGAGACCCTGTCTCAAAAAATAAGGTGGGGCATTAATGCTAGCATTCAGATCTTTGTGAGTCTGGTCTACATAACAAGTTCCAGGCCAGCCAGGGCTACATGGTAAGACCCTGTCTGGGAAAAAAAAAAAAAAGAGTGGAAAGTGACTGATGGAGATACCTGGGGCTGCCATATGAACACACACTCGTGGATATGCACTAGCACACTCAAGTGTACACATTCTTGGGCTTGTGCCCCACCCCACTCAGAGGCAAGGCCCACAACTTCCAAGATGAGGTTGAAAACTATGGTGCAGTGGAGGCCTGTCCCATGAAGGGCAAAGTGCCCTGTGCTTGATCTCCTGTCACACAGGCCATGGGGTTGCACACCTTCAAGGGCTGACTGGAGTCAGGGAGCCTTGGGAGGCTTCCTGGAGGAAAGTGTAGGAAGCAGTGTGAGAAGTGAGGTGGGGACCCCACTCGGGACAGCACAGACTCCCCTACCTTGCGTCCCACGCCCTCCTTCCAGAATTCCACCTCGTACTTCAGGTCCAGCGAAGGCATGCAAGGTGGCAGCTGGTAGGTGGCGTTGACCCTTAGGATCTTCTCCATCTGGGTGAGCACAAGGGTGGGTGGGGCTGGCTCCACTGTCAGAAACAGAATAGAACTCGTCAAAAACCTCTGGGGCCCAGGCTCCATTCTCCTGTCTGTCCTGCCCAGACAGCAGTCACATTAGCATTTTTTTTCAAATAGCTACTGTGCTGCAAGCTCCTCACAGCCCTTTTATTTACCTCTCACTGGCTCTGGGAGGGAAGCGTCACAGCCCCACTGTGTGTGTGTTTTATGCATGTGTGTGCATGTGTTTGTGTGGGTGAGCATACCTGTGAGTGCATGTGCAGAGGCCAGAGGTCCACGTGTGTCTTCCTCTGTTGAACTCCACTTGTCCTTTGAGTGAGGGTCTCTCACTGAACCTGGGGCTCACTGAAGCATTTGACCACTGGGCTCTCTCCCTAGTCCTTCACCAACTCAATTTTTAAAAATAAAGCAAGACCCTAGAAGCTATAACTTGCCAGAATACACTACTAGTAGTGGGTGGGTACTGGATGGGCATTGGGATCCTTCTGACTTTAGATAAGTCTGGGTGATGAAGAGTGATCACGGGGGTGGGGAAGGGGGCTGTGAACACCAAACAGTAACCTCACAAAACTTATCTCTGTCTCTTGCTGTCCCAGAAAGGTGAAAGGTGGGGGGCGGGAAGGTGGATTAGTTAAAGATGTCCAAGGAAAGCAAGCCAGCACAATGTTCCTAGACATAACATTAGATGTCCCATAGGGTTGCTCTTCAAGCAGCAACAGGAAATCTGTAATTCCTGAGACTCTTCTATCCACAGAAACATTGCCATCTCGTCTTTAATGTATGAAACCAAGAAAGCCGTTGACTTCATTTCTGCTTACAAGATGGAGTCTGGCAAACCCCTTGGCTGCGGGTACTTGGGGCCCACGGTGGAGAAGGAAGCCTGTCTTGGAAGTGGAAGCTGGAGCTCAAAGATCTTCTCTGGGAGTCAGGGAGAATTGCCCCAGACTGTCAACCTGAATGGCATTTGTTTACCTAGCTGGATTTTACAGCTGCTTTGGACCAATGCCCCCATTTCCCTGTCTCCTCCATTTTTTATTAGTGTTACCTTCCTCTTCCACATTTTATACAGGGAACAGAGATTGTATACCTTGGCCTCGCCAACTCAGAGGTGGGGCGGAACCGTGTCCATAAATTGTACTGAGTGGATTGCATCCAAGCCATCATCTGACGCTCTGGTTCAGACACTACCCGGGAGATCTTGGAATTTTAGTTAATGTTGTAATAAGAGGCAACTTTGGGGACCTTGATATGGCATGAATGAATTCTGCATTTGCAAATGATGTGAATTTGGGGGCCAAGAGGAAAGCCCATGGCAGGCAGATCCACCCTGATCCCCGGATGCGGCCAGTCTGCGGTGTCATTATTGAGTGGCAAAAGGAATTTCAGTTAAGGTTCAGAGCCTTAAAATGGTGAGTTTATCCTTGGGCCGTGCAGATAGGCCCAGAGCCTTCAAGAGTAGAGGACTTCCTGCTGTTGGCAACAGAAAAGCCAGAGAAGAGGGGGAGGTGCCGAGATGGCAGATATGACTAGGACACAATTGTGCCACCTCCGGTTAGAAGAGGGGTGGTGGGAGCGTGAGGAGAAATGCAGGCATCTTAGCAGCTTGGAGAGGGTCCTAGCTGGTGAGCAGTGAGGGACCGGGGACCTCAGCCAGGCAACCAGAATGAGCTCAGAAGTTCATTCTGCCCTGGGCGTCTATGGTGAGACCCGGGCAGAGGCGTGGTGGAGCTCCCTGGACCTCTGACCCAGAGAAGCCAATCTGGCCTACATGGCAAGTTCCGGGTCAGTCACTATCTGGAAAACAAAGGTAGGACTGTGCCTGATGAATTGTGACACTAGAGGTCGCCCTATGATGCCTACATGCACACATGCCTACATGTGTACACACATGAGCACATATTCAAACATATTAATACATACACAAACACATACAAGATGTTGTGCCAGACAGTGGTCTTAGAAGGGATTGCTGCTCACTCAGTATTTTCATTAAAAGGACCTACCTTCAATATTTATCTTATACGTATGTATGTATGTGCACGCCTGTGTGTGTGTATGGCGAAGGAGGCCAGAAGATGGCGTCAAGTCCCCTAGAACTGGAGTTACAGTCTGTTGTGAGCCACCTGTGGGTACTAGGAACCAAACTCTGGTCATCTGCAAGAACAGCAATGCATCTTCCCCCTTGGGACTTACCGTCAAAAAGGTACTCCAGGTACCCGGACTCCGCCTGTGGGGACCTGCCACGAGCAGAAGCTGCCTGCACTCTCCCTCTGAACTTGTTGTACAGATCCTGTCTCCTGAGGCACATCAGGGGACACACCAGAGCCCCGATGCCTGCACACTGCTCCACTTTTCGCCAACGTTGGTTGCTGGGGTAGCTGAGGGGAGACAGAAGAGGGTGGGCCATGGACTCACCAAACATGCATCCCACCCTTCAGCCAGATGCCGCTGTTACATCTGCCTGTCCATCTGCTCAGCCGGGCAGCCACTGGCAGACAAGTGTGGATGGGAATCCTGTCTCTGCCATGGATATCTCTGGGTCCTTCCACAGGGCACTGGCCCTCAGTCCCAGTCTACAGCTCTGCAGTACCTCCTCACAAGGCTATGGTGGAGCCTCTATCACTGATGTTAGTGGGTACTTTCTGTGTGGTGATTTGCTCAGGCATCTGTAGACCACCAGCGACAGGCCAGGGGCCACGTTGGGCTGAGTGAGTGTCAGAGGCAAACACGTAAGTCTTCATATGACTGCAACATCCTCAGAACACAGGGGTCAAAAAAGTGACTTATGTCCAGGCATTATTCCAGGTACCAGTGACTCAATAAAGCATGGCAGATGAGGCCCCGCTTCCCCAAAGTTCACAGCTGATGGGAGGGAACAGCAGACAATCACCACACCCGCAAGGTAAATCCAGGTAGAGTAGTACTAGCAGTAGGTACAGTGATAGCATGTTAAAAACACAGCAGCTGACTTCAAAGGGCAGCTCGGAAGAGACCAGGGAGACGGTGCTCCCCAGTGAGGAGGAAGAGGAGACCAGGTGATGGAGAGAGCCTTAGACAGAACAAAGGCCTGAGACGGTGTGCTGGGCAGTTCTTGTCAACTCAGCACAAGGCAGGGTCATCCAGGACGAGGGAACTTAACTGAGAAAATGCCTCCATCGGATTGGCCTGTAGGCAAGTCTGTGGGGCATTTTTTTGACCAATGATTGATGTAGGAGGGCAAAGCCCACTGTGGGTGGTACCACTCCTGTGCAGGTGGTCCTGGGCTGTAAAAGAAAGCAGACCGAGCCAGGCGTGGTAGCGCACGCCTTTAATCCCAGCACTCGGGAGGCAGAGGCAGGTGGATCTCTGTGAGTTCAAGGTCAGCCTGGGCTACAGAGTGAGCTCCAGGAAAGGCGCAAAGCTACACAGAGAAACACTGTCTCGAAAAACAAAAAACAAAACAAA
>CABHPP010140456.1:33424-45298 GCA_902168425.1 Peromyscus attwateri | reverse complement strand
CAGAGGAGAGCGTGGAGAAAGTACATTCCAGTGTGTCAATTTTGAATGTCATTTCAATGTCTGGGTGTGCACACACATGTATCTGCACTTGCAAGTTTGTTAGGGTTCGTGTGCGTGCGCACGTGCGCATGCGCGGGCACTGGTACACATGCAGGTGGAGACCAGAGGTCAGCCTTGGGTGTCATTCCTCACTATAGGGATCAGGTGAGAGTTGAGATCAGTCTGTGGACATGGTGTCCCAATTTGTAACTGGCTGTTGAGCAAATTACGTCTCTGAACATCTTCTATAAACAGGAACACTCGATATTCTTGTGTTGTGGGTGTCTGAGGTAATGCATGTGAAGTGGGGAGACCTGTGCGTGAGTCAGGCTCGGCAGGTGTCCCCTGTAATTGTCACCATGGTGACCATCATCGTCCTCATTTGCTGTTCCTTTTAGCTCCAAATCCTGTGACCTTCTGCGCTGTCCCCGGCGGTGCAAGGAGACTGGTAAAATAAGGCAGCCCCGCTTTGAGTAAACACACCTTCTCATAAGGACAGGAGGCCAGTAATTGCCCCTAAATAATCGCTCCAACTTTACCACAAGCCGTCGAAAGGCCCTAATTGGCCAATCAGTAACAACGGCAGCCATCTGCATTAGGGTGATTTAGTGATGGGGGCTCTGTGCATGTGAGGACCTTGATGATTACACAGCGGAGGTGATATTTCTCCCTCCATGGGAGCACTGGTGTGCGGCGCCCGATAATCTCGCTCGCGGTTAACAACCCACTGGTTGAATGCAGGCCAGAAGCAGCGCCGAGCAGAGACTTGGGGATTTCCTCTTTTCCTTGGGGAGACTGTTCCTGCAGCCACAGCTGCCCACCAGAGCTTGGCCACGCCTCCTGCTGGGGGGTTCTCACTGCCTGAGTGCAGACTGGACCGGGAGTGCATCTTGGCTGCCCAGCTTTGCTCTGTGTGTGAACATAATCTCTCCCCAGCATATTTTTCACTTGCTTCGCTTTCACGACACCAGGCAGCACGCCCCGACGCACCCTCTCCATCCTGAAGAAGTCTTAAGTCTCCGTGACCCACAGCCCCCACCCCCACCCCCACCCCAAGAACAGTTGTAAATGGTACCTGGGGAGACATTTGTGGTTCCACACGATCCCAGCAGGGGGAGGTGCCTCTTAGCAGGACTCTCTCACTTCTCCCTCAGCTAGCTTCCCAGGTCACCTGTTCTGACTGACCTGACCTCCAGTTCACCGCTGGGGGAGGCAAAACCAAAACAAAAGCTAGGCTTAACTCTTACTTTTATAGGTCATTGTTTTTTGTTGATCCGCTGTTGGTTGTAAATGGTGCCGATTGTACATTTATGGGTTAATATAAAATTATCTTTAAAAACAAGTATGGGGGCTGCGGAGATGGCTCAGTGGGTAAGAGTGCTTACTGTGTGAGATTGAGGACCTGAGTTCGAATCCCCAGCACTCATGGAAAAAGCCAAGCTTGGTTGTGCATGTTTGTAGCCCCAGCCTTGCGGGGGCAGAGGCAGGTGGATCCTTATGCCATGTTGGTCAGTATGCATGCGTGCATGCATTGTGTGTGCACACATACGAGGCACAAGTGTGCCAGGCGTGAAAGTCAAAGGACAACTTGCGGGAATCTGTTCTTCCCTTCTCCCGCATGGCCCCGGGGATTGAACTCAGGCTTTGTGGCAATCACCTTCACCCACTGAGCCATCTCTGCAGCCCTCATGTGTCTTAATTACTGCAACTGTAAGTTGTCAATGAAGAGGTGAAGAAACACGAGTTCCGACGTTTTCTTTTCTAAAAGACCTCCACTACTCTACATCCTCGGTTGCCGTATAAACTTTAAGAGCAGCTTGTTGACTATCTGCAAAGAAAGCCTGTGATTTCAACGGCGTGAAGTCCGTGTCACGAGGAACCGTTGCTGTCTACACCCCTGGTCCCGGAACAAGGGATGTCTTCCCATTCCTCTGGGTGTTTCGAGTTTTCCAACCATGTTTCGTATTTTGTTTCATTTTCCGAGACAGGGTTTCTCTGTGTAGCCCCGGCTGCCCTGGAACTCGCTGTAGACCAGGCTGGCCTTGAACTCACAGAGATCCTCCTGCCTCTGCCTCACAAGTGCTGGGATCAAAGCTGTGCGCCACCACGCCCGGCTAATGTTCTGTATTTTTGAGACGGTGTTCTTGTTCTTCTTTGATTGACATGTGAATGGTATTTTCTCATTTTTAATTGTATTTCCCAGCTGATAGACACACATCCCATGGACTCTTAAACACTGAGCTGTATCCCAAATCCTTCTTAAGTTAAGCACATTTGTTCTGGCTTCTCTGGGAATGTGTGGGATTCTCTGTGTGGAGGCTTGTGTCAGGTTCAGATACAGACAACACCTTTTCTCTCGGATCTTTGTGCTTTTAGATTTTTTTTTTTTAACCAGTTGCACTGGCTGGGAAATCTGTTCTAACAAATGAGGGTGTGAACACACACAGCTTTCCTGACTGAAGAGAAGCATCAGTTATCACTAACTGTGGCATAGCTACATTTTTTTTTCATTTTTGTCTTTGGACTTTTTTTTAAGCCATCCTAGGTTTTCATAAAATCCCACGCCCTAATGAACATCAAGATAGCTCGACAGGAAAGCTGGGACATATTTATTTTTGTTTTATAAGTATGAATGTTTGCCCAATGTATGTATATGCACCACGTGCATGCAGTGCCCTTGGAGGCCAGAAGAGGGCACTGGTTCCCCTGGTACAGGTTTGAACCTCTATGTGGGTGCAGTTGGCCACTGATTTGGGTCCTCTGCAAGAGCAATAAGTGTTCTTAACCACCAAGCCATCTCTCCAACCCCTTTTTATTACATTCTTTGTAATAGTATCCTGTGTCTATAGCCATACCACCTTGAACTCACCCAGTTGCATCCGATCTTGGAAGCTAAGCAGGGTCAAGTGTGACTAGTACTTGGATGGGAGACTGCCTGGGAATATCAGGTGCTGGAGGCTTATAAAAAAATAATAACTTTATGTGTGCGTGGGGGAGGGAAATGGCAGCACACACATGCCACAGGCTGGCAAGTGTGGCTCTCAGAGGACAACTTGAGGGAGGGCGTTTCCTTCTGCCATGTGTATCCCAGAGCTTGTCCCAGGTCATCAGACTTGATGACAAGTGCCTTTACCAGATGAGTCATCTCACTGGCCTGAAAGAAAGTCTCCAATACTTACTCAGGACAACTTCTCCAGGAATAGGGCAAACATCTAGCAAACAAAAGAAGCTGTCGTGTGTTGTAGGGTCTGTCTGCTCCAGGTTCAGGGGGGATGGTGGATAGAAATGTCATCAGCAGGAGTCTCTCTGTGGTTTGTGGTGCCACCCACATCCAGGGTGGGTCCTTCCTTCATTTACTCCTCCCTGGAAACGCCCTCATAGACACACCCAGAGCTGTGTCTCCTAGGTGATGCCGAATCTAACCAGCACTCCCTCTGTCTTATGTACAGGCTGCCTGCCACCTCAGTAGCTCCCTACACCCCTTCTCCTCACCTTGTTTTTCGGCTAAGGACTTAAGCTAGGCAAGCACCTTCGCAGGTGCATGGTCATCCCTGAGCCAATCACAAGTCCTGGAGTGCCGTGATTGGCTAGGCCTGAGCCACATGCTCCTCCAGGGGAAGGCGGTCAGTCTCCTCAGGAAACAGCAGTCTTTCTATCAGGAGAAGAGGGAATCGACACTAGAGACAGGCATAAGCAGCTGCCTGTGCCCCCCCCCCCCTCGCCTATGAAGTCTTTCTGTGTTCCAGCCCTGGAGCATGACTGGACCTCTGTGAGTCTCAGTTTCCCCATCTATAGATGTTGGCGCCTGCCCTGCTTGGCTCTATCTGAGGCCCTCGAGGCAGTGAACTGGGAATTAGTGTCCAAACTGTGTTGGGTGATTCCCACACAGCCGCTCTGACCCACCTCGCCCCCCTCTGTCTCCTCACAGAGCATCTGAAGAAGCCACTGGAGGACTACATGGCCCTTTTCCCCAGCGTGAGGATTCTCCGGACCAAGAAACGGGAAGGCCTGATAAGGACCCGAATGCTGGGGGCTTCGGCAGCCACCGGGGACGTCATCACATTCTTAGACTCGCACTGTGAAGCCAATGTCAACTGGCTCCCGCCTTTGCTCGGTGAGGAGTGGGGCGACCTGGAGTGGGTGTGTGGCCTGTCACCCCGCGGTGACACTAGGACTTCTGCTTGTCTGATAGCACCCATCAGAGCTCCAGGCTCCAGAAGAGGCTCAGGAGTTCAGGCCTGTCCCCATATTTTATAGAGTAGGAAGGTGTTAAACGTCAGTGACCAGATGACTTTCCTCAGATGGCCTTAGGTCTGTTGGAGAGCAAGCCAAAGCTTTCTACCATTGAGAGCCAAATGATAGAGCCTGAAGGATACAGCTCAGCTGGTAGAGCACTTGTTTAGCATGCATGAGGCTCTGGGTTTGATCCCCAGTATTGTACAGCATAGATGGAGCATGACGACACACACCTGTCACCCTAGCACTTGGGAGATAGAAGCAGAGGGATCAGAAGTTCAAAGTCATCTTCAGCTAAAGGCTGAGTCTAAGGCCAGACTGGGATTCATGAGACCCTGTCTTAAACAAAAGAACCAAACCATGGCAGTGGGAGGGGGCTGTCTTGATGTCAAATGAAAGTACTTATTGCTTAGCACCAATAGTGTGAGCCGGGCAGGTTGCAGAAAAGATCACCAGGCCTCATAAAGAGTGCACAGGATTGAACTGGTCTTTTTTGTAGCCAAAGAAACTAAAGTTGAGATGCTCGGCAGCTTGCTTGTCCCCTGGGGCAATTGATGTCAAAGTCACACCAGAGTCTGTACTTTTCCACAACTCCACACTGCTTCCCAGGCCCCCTTCCTGTCAGATGCCCAGGAGGGAGGCACAATCCAGGAGCCTTCCTTTCACCGAAGCCTGTGGGTAGAGCGTGGGCGTGAGGGACTCCTAGTGGAGGAAGGCCGGGTTAGGAGTTCTGAGTTCCACTCAGATGGAGACAGTCAGCAGGTACTGCCAGGCAGACACCTAAGTCAGGTGTCCTGTCAGGACTGAGACACATGGCAAGGTAGGGCCAGGGCAATCTGTGAGGTTACCACCCTCAAGAGAAAAGCGAACTCTTCAAAAGCAGAGGGTAGGCTGTCCATCTCAGCAGACAAATACACACACAGCACAATTCTCCAAAAGACCCATGCTGCCCCCGCCAGACACTCCACCCCAGACATGCTGATTATGGTGGTCGGAGAGGGCGTCACTAGTTGTTCAGGCAGCTACCGAGTGCCACCTACTCCAACAGCCACAGCACAGCCAATGCCACTGTGCGGGTGAGGACTGAAAGCCAGCCCCATATGCCCCACAGGACAGCCCAGCTGTTTTTGTTTTCCTGAGCACATCAGTGAGAACTTACTGGATCGTGTACTTCTGACAATTGGGCCCAGGATCTCACTAGGCTGAGAGAAAGACCAGAATTTCTGGTAAACTGTGTATTTAATTAAACCAAGCAATGGCCTACATCTGCCTTTCATTACTGAAGGAGAGAATGAAAAAGCCTGGGCCTCAGCATCCAGCACATTTGCAGTCCGAGAGGAGCAGCCGTGTGGAGGGTCCTTTCGTGAGAATGAAGAGGTGGACCGCTGAGTTGAGCTTGTCTAAACAGCCCTTAACTCTGTTTCTATGGAAATGGATGAGGGCTGTTTTCATCCTCAGCAGAAGGAAGACACATCCCCTCTCACTTGCCCCGCCACCCCCCCCCCCAGTAGAAACACAAGAATCTCCCTGTGGATCCCAGCGTGGCTTTTGTCTGTGAATCCATTAACACCTCCTAGCTCGGCTGGCTCTGCCCTCATTAATGGTTAGACACGGAGCCTGAGGACTCAGCCTGGTGGGAAAGCTACTCGGAGTCCTCATCTCCTTTTTCTTCATCATTATCCTCATCCCCGAGGCCTTGAGAGTCCCTCTTGAGTTTAGGCCAAGTCTGTACTTGGATGTGACTTACACAGTCCAGCAGGCAGGCTCGGCATTCTTACCTACATTTTTGCCTGGGACAGAAGGGACAGAGGTACTCAGGCTCATAATGGCTCCTGTGAGTGTCTTGCGGTATCTGTCATGGTCATGGAAAATGGGAAATACTGGTATCTCAGTCTTCAGAGACCCTAGGGGTAGGGCATTTCATCCTCCTGTGGTCAACAAAGAAACCAAAACTCCAAGACATCAGCCAGCCATGTCCAAAGCTGCACTATGAAGGGATGACATCAGGATGTAAACCTGGTGTTCAGTTCCTAAACAAGTTCAGTGACACAGGCCACTGCCATCCAGCAGGGTCAGCTGTCAGCCATCATCTCAGAGGTCTTAAATAATTAGGATAGGGGCCCTTCTCTAGATCTTTCCCTCAAGGCCCCTAAGCATCATGAAGACACATTCCCACCCAAGGGAGCTTGCCCACAGGCAGATCCAAGCCACGTACCAGGGATTCTGACTCAGTGGGTGAGGAGAACAATGTGGGGGTGTAAAACTTACCCCAAATGCATCTAGCACTAGTCATACTACTATCCAATTGGGGATACATGCTGCAAGTGACATTTGTGTGTGTGTGTGTGTGTGTGTGTGTGTGTGTGTGTGTGTGTAAATCTGTGTGTGTATATGAATCTGTGTGTGTGAATCTGTGTGTGTGTGTATGAATCTCTCTGTGTGTGTATGAATCTGTGTGTGTGAATCTGTGTGTGTGTGTGTGTGTGTGTGTGTGTATGAATGTGTGTGTGTGTGTGTGTATGTGTGTGTGTGTGTGTGTTGAGGCTAGTGCATGCTAGACAAATGCTCTACCACTAAGGTACATCTCCAGCCTCTGCAACCATTTAAACCACATGTCACAGTTGGAAATGCAGTGGTCATCTCAATCTAGTACATACCTGCACACATATTGGGACTAAACCATGCTTCCTGACATCATTTTGCCCGTAACAGAATCTGCTGTCTCGTGAAGTGAGGTTAATGGTCACTGTTCTCCAGGCTCGCATGCATGTATGCATGTATACACACACACACACACACACACAGTTTCACCACTCATCTTCCCACCTACGTAGGCCATGCCTTCAGATTAGAAAACAGGCACAATGTTTTGGGAGAAGTGCTTTATGGCTTGATGAAATGTGGGCCCTGCCCCTTCTCTAGCCCTCCAGGGCCCACATTGCAAGTCTTGAACATGAACCTTGACCCTGAGCAGCAAGCTCCCCGGCATAGCCCATCTGCCCCTCGTGGCAGATCATTGACCCCACCGTGGTCCCCTCGAAGCAGACAGAGCTTTCTGTGGGAACAATAGAGGGTAGATCAAACCGGCACTGGAATCCTGTTTGTAGACTGGGCAGAGTGAATCAGTCAGCTCCTCCCAGGCTTGAAAGGGACTGTGACATGGACTGGGTCAAGACCCCATTTGCTGTCTTGAATCACTCAGCCTGTAGCATTCCGTGGGGTGGCACTCTCTGCCTGCATACCTTCTGGCTTGGGAACCCAGAACTTCCAAGGGATGTCTGCTCCCTTTTGCGTGGCTTAGGCTGTTTAAAAACTCAAGCCGAATTGTCTTTCTGCTGATCACAGCCGTGGGTGCCCATGAGCAGTTGGGACAGACAGACAGACACTAGGGAACCTGGCTGCTTTTGGCCATGAGTCACGATCAGGATTTTGCAATAAGGAGTGTAGCAAGGCCGGAATAGGGGTCCTCATAGAAGAAAATTAGTGCATGCCAACAGCACAGCCATACATCCATAGCCCCATAATTTGAAATTTTCAAATACTGTGTTATCCAAGCCGTGTAACAACCTCTAAGGCAGACCCTCCCTCCCGATCTCACAGAAGAGACTCTGGGGCTTGGACCTGTTGTCTGAGGAAGTGCCTCCTGTGGTTCTGGGTCTCAAAGGAAGCCATAGTCCTTCTTACAAAAGCCTGCAGACTCCAAGCACATGCCTGTGATCCCTGCACTTGGGAGAAGGATGAGGACTTCAAGGCCAGCCTTGGCTACATCGTGAATTGAAGTAGAGTCAAGAGAATCATTCCCCAGGTCATCCTTAGCTACATAGTGAGTTCCAGGCCAGTCTAGGCTACATGAGACCCTGTTTAAGAAAAAAACACACAAACAAACCCTGCAATGTTCTTCCTCTCTGTGGCTCCTAAGCAGCTGTTAAAGATGGTCATCCTGGGAACTGTTCAGAGTAAGTGCCCTATAGAGCAGGAGCTGCCCTCCACTGCCGCACCCACTAATGGGCATCTCTCCACCACCTCAGACCGCATTGCTCGGAACCGGAAGACCATCGTGTGCCCAATGATCGACGTCATCGACCACGATGACTTCCGGTATGAGACACAGGCCGGGGACGCCATGCGGGGTGCCTTCGACTGGGAGATGTATTACAAACGGATCCCCATCCCTCCAGAGCTGCAGAAGGCTGACCCCAGTGACCCATTTGAGTAAGTACCACTGGTCTAGGCTCATAGTGGCAGTGACCCAGGGCCCCTCCCAAAGCACTGGGCGTCTTCACTTATCCTCATGTCCAGAGCAGAGGGTCCACGGTCCTGAGCCCACTCAGAACTGAGAACCAATTATCTAACTGCTAAAATTATCTAATTCTCCCACACCCCATACTTCATCCCAAATCTTGGCTGTCCCCCCCACGTACAGCACCTCTCTTTGCCAAGCAGCCATGTTTCAAGTGCAGCAGCTATCCTAAGCCACCTAGGGGTGATATTGCCTCGGCAACACAGCAGGAATAGAGAGCAGAAGCTGAGTGAGTGTGTGTTTTTTTCTTAAATAGGGTCTCACGCAGCCCACTGACACTTGCCTATTGTATCACCACAGTTTATTCATGAGGGAAGCAGGAGTGAGGGTCAGCGATTTGAACCCGTGGCTTAGAGGCAGGGTCAGAAGCCAGCCGTGAATAGCCAGTAGCTCAGAAGCCTCCCACGAGTTACCAGGGACCGCTGCCGTTTGCAGGGGTAAAGTCAGGATGGCCACGGTGGGCTCCACCCGCTTTGAAGGCCGAGGTGGGAAGGATACCGGAGTACTTGCAGGACAAGCTGTGGTGTGTCGTGCCCTCAGTAACGTCCCAGGGGTCCCCCCTGGTATGAAGGTCCCCTCAACCTGCCACAAAGAAGGCTCAGGAGGCACATGGTCAGTCTCTGCCGTGAGTCCTGGAGCCAAGCAGGGGCGTGAAGGCTCTCCCTGAGCACGTTGGTTTGAAGGTTTGGATTGTTCTACCCTCAGCCAGGGGCACAGGCATCCATCCTGACAGGTTTTCACACAGCAGACATTGGGCAGCTTCTGCTGGGTGCTGCCCTGTGTGAGGCACCATGGTGTCCTCTGGAACCTGTCACGTCACACCCTCACTCCCTCACCCCTCTGTGTGTCTGTCATGTCTGTGTCTTGCTGGTGTAGCTCCCTTTTCCTCTGAGCATCCTTCCTTACTCCCTCTCCCTGCCTCCTCACTCCCAGGACTGGAAGCAGACACAGTCTTTGCCTTCCTTAGTGTTCTTGAGGACAGTGGTTTGTCTCCTGGTCCCTCCAGTACCTGCCTCGTGAGTGGCATTCAGTGATAAACCAATGAACAAATGAATGAGTGGAGGTCATTCTTCCTCCCGGAGTAACTAGTAAGATTGAGCTGGTGCCTGTGGACAGCACAGTCGAGCGAGTGTCTGCTGAGCTCAGTGACAGAATCCTCAAAGGACCCAGCTCCAAAGCAGGTGCCTTGGCCCTGGCCCAGAGGCTGCTTCCATAGGCCGAACGAGGTCCCAGCAAGCTGTGTTATTTTTCAGTCTCTCTAGAAGGTTCTGCAGCACATTCATGCTGAAGACATCTGGTTCAGACCCAGTAGCTAAGGGGAAGGCTGGAGACAGATGTCTGTGCTGCAGCTGTGAGACCTGTGGGGAGGAGTGCTGGTGCCACAAATGTCACTTCCCAGACACCCTCAGGTATTAATCCCATTAAGGGACTGGGGATCCGTTAGGTTAGAATACAATGGTTTATGTGAGAGGAAGAGGCAGGCAAGAAGGTCAGGTCCCCACCCCTGAGGCCTTGGAGTCCCTAGCAGACAAGCTGAATTTCTGGGGACACCATTGGCTAGGGAAGCAGGCCTTCTGACCACTTGTCCTCAGACCACGCCCCTTCTCTGACAGGTCTCCCGTGATGGCTGGAGGGCTGTTCGCTGTGGACCGGAAGTGGTTCTGGGAGCTGGGCGGATATGACCCTGGCTTGGAGATCTGGGGAGGGGAGCAGTATGAGATCTCCTTCAAGGTGAGTCTCCTCTCCCACGTGCAGCTGCTGTGGCTTCTCTGCTCCCCGGGGTGGAGGAGTCAGTCCCACTCCCTGAGGTAGGGGGCGGTGGGAGGGTGGAAGGGACCTTCAAGCTGCCCGGTCTCAGCCATAGATCTGATGAGCGTTTGTTTCCGCTCGGCCTGGCAAGGCTGTGATGGAGCCACCCACCTGCAGCATTGGGCAGATGAAGACAGGCAAACCTAGGCCTTAGGCCTTGTAGCCTCACAGATGCCCGGCTGACCTACATGGTCGCCTTCTCAAGTTTTCCCTCTTGTGTCTGTCACAGCAGGAGTTGGCAGAGACCACTGGGCTGAAGCTCCCGTGGAGGAGTTGGAAAGACCTCAATTCAAGTTCTAATCCCAACTGAGCGGTCTTGACTCTGAGCAGTTTAGATCATTTCTCCAGCTGAATGAGACTAGTAACACACACACACACACACACACACACACACACACACACACACATACACGAGCCCAGGACCTGGGACAGTTAATTGGGAAGACTAGAAAGTGCTTAGCACAGAGCCTGGACCACAGCCAGAGATTAGTAGCTGACAGTCATTGCTAAAGATAACGTCAGTCAATATTTACTGTTGCCTCTGGGTTAACCTAGAGCCAACAAGCTGCCTGACAGTGACTGTGAAGGAGTTACTAGTTACTAAGCAACTAGTTTACCACTAGTAATAGGAGTATACATTCTCCTCTGTGTTTGGGCCCCAGGAGAAGAAGACTCTGCCCCTGTGAGGGAAAACATAGCTTATCCTAGACTCCTGTGGTCCATCAGGACCAGTATCAAGGGCTGGGGGGATGGCTGAGGAGTAAAGACACTCACTGCAAAGCCAGGTGACCTGAGTTCCATCCCCAGAACCCGCACGGTGGAAAGAGAGAACCGTTTCCCACAAGTTGCCCTCTATATGCATGCTGTGGCATTCATATACACATGTGTGCATGCACACGCACTCACACACAGACACAAACCGGCATCCAACATGACCAGCCCCTGGCTGACAAGTCCCCGACCCAGGAGGGACAACTCAGTGAGTAGAACACGTCAGAAGTAGCAAATAAGGGACCCAAGATGTGGCTGGGTGGGTAAGAGCACCTACTGCTCCTGCAGAGGATCTGAGTTCAAAATCCAGCATTCACCTTGGGCAGCCCACAACCCTTCTCTCCTAACGCCAGCTCCAAAGGATCAGACACCCCCTTGTGGCCTCTGCAGGTACTGACTCTCACATGTACAAACCCACACGCAGACACATACGTAACTTTTTAAAACGAAAATAAATATTTTTTAAAGGAAAAATAAATAGCCTACGAGCCTCTCTCCCCAGATGCCCTTGGCCCGTTGGTAGCCCCACCCCCACCCCCTAGTGGATGTGTTCCCTCAGGCTGCATCCAAGCTCATCACATAGTTTAATAAGTGATGATGTCTGCCTTGGGTCCAGGGTTTTTTTTGTTTTTTTGGGGTTTTTTTTTTTTGGTTTTTCGAGACAGGGTTTCTCTGTGTAGTTTTGCACCTTTCCTGGAACTCACTTTGTAGACCAGGCT
>CABHPP010140456.1:19084-33024 GCA_902168425.1 Peromyscus attwateri | reverse complement strand
ATGGAGGATGTTGCATGCCTATCTGTGGCTAGAGCTATGTGACCCAGAGCAGCTGTGTCACTGGCCAGAGCCGCTTCCAGGTCCCCCGGCAACTTGTCCAAAAAAACTGCTGCCATGGAGAACAACGGAGAGTTATTGACAAAGGGATCTCTGAACCCAAAAAGATTTCATTTTGTTCCATGTGTTTCAAAGACCCATGTAATGTCACTCATCAGGCAGTCACAGCGGCAGAACAAATGGTGTTTTTGTTGTGTTGATTTTTTTTTTTCCTCCACTCGGTTTATTTACAAAAGACTCGGTAATGAAGCCACACTGGAGTGTCAGGAAGGAGGCTGGCTGCAATCCCATCTGATCCAATTATGTCGGGCACTCTCTGGGGGAAATGAGCTGATGTAATGAGCGGGCCTGGGGTGGGGGGGCATTCTTCCTTCAACTCTCTCTCTCCTGGCCAGCAACAGCCCACCTGTCCTGCCCTGTTCCAGGCCCGAGGCAGGCCTGTCCATCTGCTGCGGTGTCTCTTTGAACACAGGGTTCTGTGTCGGCCAGGGCTTAGCCTCTCCCAAGAGCCAGATTCCCTTTACTGAGACCCCATCCTTCATAGTGACAGCAAAGACGTTGGCCTGAAAGACACAAAGTGTGCTTCCAGAAGTTATGATGGATCTCTCTGTGCCATTGGGCCTAACAGATTAATAATCCATCTCTGATTCCATGCCAGGCCTGTTTCTCCTCATGGAAGAACCCTAACAGACCCATTCCAGGGCTGAAGACGTAGCTTGGTGTTACAGGACTTTCAGAGCAAGTGTGAGCTCCTGCCACAAAATAAGTGAAGAATTAAATCTGTGCCACCATTGATGAATTGGTTGGACATGGTAGCACACAGTTGTAATCCCAGCACTCAGAGGCTGAGGCAGGAGGGTGTGGTGAGTCTAAGGCTAGTCTGGGCTACATAATTGAATTCCCTGTGTTGAAAGAAAAGAAGCAAAGGAAAAGAAAAGGAAAGGAAAAAAAGCAAGGAGCTGGAGATGTAGCTCACTTGGTAGAGTGATTGCTCAACATGTGCAAGGCTCTAGGTTCGATCCCCAACATAACCTAGCTTGGTGGTGCATTGCTTGTGATCCTAAGCACTAGGAAGCAGGAGAATCAGGAGTTCAAGGTTAGCTTGGGCTGCATGAGACTTGGCCTCAAAATAAAAGTTGCAGTCTTAAATGTTTGGAATGAATGGTCACTGACACCTTCTTTCTGCTACTCCTGTCCTCAGCAGGCTTCTGTCTCCCAGAAGTCATTGTGTCAGAGTCCCCTGCTTGGAGCATGGCATCTTGTCACCTCTTGAAGCTGGTTAAGTACTGGGTTCTATAGCTCAGCACACACACACACACACACACACACACACACACACACACACTACCTTTTCTCTCTATGCCTCCCCGTTCCCCTCTGACCCCATCATTCAGTGGGACTCTTCTACCAGTAGCCCAGACCGAAAACAATGTAAAGGCCAAGCTTGAAGGACTGACAGTTCCCTGGTAGGGACCCTCCCCGGCTCCGGGTCCACTTGCTCAGTCTACTATGGCTCCCTCTCCAGGGCTATCTCCTGCAGCTCCCCAGCAGCCTCAGGGAACCTATGAGAAGCTCCTTGAGTGTCCTTAGCCTGATGGCTGTGAGTCTGTCCCAGGGCCAGCTGCAGCCCTGGCCCTCCTGGAGCCAGCCGGTGGTGTGCGGGAGAGGCACTTGACTACAGCGGATCTTCGGATCTTCATTTCCCCACATGAAGCTGCACTGACTTGTGAGGGAAGGAAGGCCTGGAACTGCAATGTGATTGGCTAAGAGCAGAGCCAGGCTGGGCCTTGGACCAGCCACGGTTGCCATGGCCCAGTACAACTCCAGACACCAACCTGAATCTCTGGCTTTCTGTCCCAGAAAGGGGCAACCCCTGGTTTGAGGAAGCCGTCTCTGCAGTTGAGAGATGTTTGTCACAAGACAGAGGTGATGGAGACCTTGATAGTGACTCTCTCTAGCCTCCTGTCTCCCAATGCAAAAAAGAAGGCAGCCTGCATCCAGAGAAAGATGGGAGAAAGGCCTTCCATTTCAGCCAATGGCTGCTCTCCTGGCTAAGAACACAAGCACACGAGACACTTTCTCCATCAGAAGGACCTGGGGCCTCAGCCAACAAGGCTGGGGACTGAAGCTGGCTGGCCTGGTCACTGGCCCCAGGAGGAGTGAGTAGGACAGTCCTCCACACAGAGAAAGAGTGCCGACAGGCAGAGACGCCCATGACCGCTGCAGGAGGATCACAGCTGAGATGCATCTGTGCGCATAATTATGTTGCATTTGAGAAAAAAAAGCAATGAAGGGGCTGGAGAGATGGCTCAGCGGTTAAGAGCACTGGCTGTTCTTCCAGAGGACCCAGGTTCAATTCCCAGCACCCACATGGCAAATCACAACTGTCTATAACTCCAGTTCCAGGGGAATCTGACACCCTCACGCCAATGTACATAAAATAAAATTAAATTATGAGAGAGAGAGAAAGAGAGAGAGAGAGAGAGAGAGAGAGAGAGAGAGAGAGAGAGAGAGAACAATGAAGGGGAAGTGTGTGTCCCTGCTGTGAGTCGGTTAGCCCCTTGGAGGTGTCAGGTGAGGCCCTGCAGGGAGGGTGCCGAGGCAGCCGAGTTCAGGGTACTAGGAGTTCTCCAGGCAGAGGGAGGAGATGTGGGAGATGGGGACAAGCAATGAGAGATGAGAGAGGAGAAGACAGCCACAAGGAACCCTCTCATGCCGACAACCTGTGGGAGATGCGTCTTGGGTAATCCAAGTGGACTCAGTAGTCAACAGCAGCGTTAGCCTGAAGAGAACTCCCCTGTGAATCAGCCACCGGCACCTCCATCCTGGGCAGGAATCCATGGAGGGAACCCAGCCAGATCCTCTGTGAGTTTAGGACATCCCATGCCCTGGGAACACCTTGGATGCCTCGATCCTTCCAGCAGAGCAAGGTCACCCTGGTTCCTTCTGGCTGGCGGCCAGTGTGGCCAAGGCCAAAGGACTTGGAGGTCCCAGCAAAAAGGCGGCCTTGGATTTCATTTGTTCTGTTTGCACAGTGGACGGACTCCAAGCCAGTGGAGCTGGGGACAGCTTTAGCTAATGCTCGCATCACAGGAGATGGTCAAAACCAGGTTAGGCAAGTAGTCCCCACCAGCTTGGCACCACCCCTCTCTCAGAAAGGCAGAGGGTGGCCTGGCAATGGGCAGGCATCCCTGCCTGGTAAGCGCATACTTCCCCATCAATCCTCAGTGAGGGGAGGCTGGCGGCTGATCGATATCTCCCGCTTTAAAAATAAACTTCTTGGCTTGGCCTTGACATTAATCTAGCGTCCGGAGCCCATTATCTTGAGACCAGCATTCTGTTGGATTGACTAGCCAGGGTTTCCTTCTTCCCCACCGTCAGAGCAGAACTGCCTTGTCTGCTAACTGCAGCCTCAGACACCTCCCACCGTGGGCAATGGCCCAGGGGACATCCTGCATCCATCTTGACAGGAGGCAGCGAGACCCAGGACCCTTTGGGAACCCTGACTCGATTAGGACATGAAGCCCAGCCCCCAGTGCGCCCCCAGCAAGGGCGCTGCACAGAGCGTGCATCATCAGTGTCCCATGCCAGTCCCTCAAGCCACAGGAGACGGAACATGAAAACATGACTAATGGGGCTGGAGAGATGGCTCAGAGGTTAAGAGCACTGGCAGCTCTTCCAGAGGTCCTGAGTTCAATTCCCAGCACCCACATGGTGGCTCACAACCATCCGTAATGAGATCTGGTGCCCTCTTCTGGCCTGCAGGTGTATATGCAGACAGAACACTGTATACATAATAAATAAATAAATCTTTAAAAAAAGAAAAGAAAAGAAAACATGGCTAATGTCCCAGAAGCAGCTAGGACCCTCCATGCCCAAAGCCACCGTGGCCTCGATTCTGGACTGTAGTATCTGCCCAGGACTGCACCTACCCCATCCCATGAACGGAGCCAACTTTGTAAAATTGAATGTATGAAGATATCCTGTCCAGCCATACCCTGACAGGGGCCCGTGCCTTCTCTTCCCTCACACCCCGTTGGACTCCAAGCCTCTGGCGTCCATGGTGCAGTGTCTGTGCCTACCCCTGAGCCTTTGCATGCTTCTTGTTCTCATCGCTCTAGTAGCTCCTGAAGCAGACCGTCCCAGCTGATGAGGACAGTGTGGCAGCCTCCTCCCCGCCCCGATCCCCTGCTTCTGCCCAGCCTGTCCCCTTCTACTTTCATGCCTTGTGTGCACGTGAACCAGTGAGCTCAATTCGTGTTGTTCACGGGATCATGGACACCTTACCAGTTGGCTACACCACTGAAGAAAATGTCTCTTTCCTCACTGGCACCCATTAACACCTCATTCATATGGGAATGTTGAGGGGCCCCGTCTATTTGATTTATTTTTATTAATGAATTTGGGGGGGAGGTGCTATGGCACACATGTGGAGGTCAGAGGACAACTCAGGGGAGTCGCTTCTCCCCTTCCGCCATGTAGAACCCAAGGCTTGACAGTAGGTACATTCTTACCTGATGAGCCACCTATTGGCCCATAGGAGCCCAATCTTGGGCGGGTCTCATGCAGGTGACCACAGCTGCTGTGCATTCAAGAGCACAGTGGCCATGCCACGCCCATGGGTTTCTGTTCTAGCCTCCACAGTTACTAGTCTGTGTCCTCCAACTGTCCCTTACTTCCTGTGCACCCCAGTGTCTGCCGTGGGTTCTGCACAGTGCTCGGCAGCCGTGGCCGGCAGCTCTTTCTACAGCCTTTGAGGTCTTTTTCTGCACCATTTTGAGTTCAGGACTTGAGAAAACCATGCGGGCTGTGTGCTGGCGTTTGAGAGGATGGGGACATAAGGATCGAGGCGTCACCTTCATCCTCCCTTCTCACCCTGCAGGTGTGGATGTGTGGGGGCCGCATGGAGGACATCCCCTGTTCCAGGGTGGGCCACATCTACAGGAAGTATGTGCCCTACAAGGTCCCCGCTGGAGTCAGCCTGGCCCGGGTAAGGTGGTGGCTTTCCGGGGAACTGGGGGCAGCCTGTGGTAGCGTGGAGACACCCTGGGCCCCCAGGCTAAGTGACTGATAGATGATGTCCAAGTGAAATCCAACTGAAAGGAACTTACATATAGCCCTGCTTGACTACGTGGAGGCTGTGGGCCTGGGAGGATTGCCGGACTCCTCCGAGGCTCTGCCTGGAGCTTTGCTGAAACGGAGTTGATCCTCACCAACTCATCATTGCCCAGGGTGCAGAAAGACAGGAAACTGATGTGTTAAGTGGAGTGAACTGGTCATTTCACAGGAGGGCTACCTGTCTTAGAGCTTACAGAGATGCAAAGCTAGACCAGGGGTGATTAAAAGAAACATGTCAAGCAGGCATGATGATGCTCTTATCATCACTGTTGAAAAGCTTGGGGGTGAGTGTCGTAATAAATAAATGGCTCTCTTCTTCACCCACCCACCCCCAAACGTGTCAAACTGTTTTGTTGACCTGAAAACCGTATCAGGGATTGAACTAAATTGACCACTGACTACAAGGGGTAATCATTAGCAAAAGATTTGGGAGATGATAGTTCTTTTACTGGGGAAATTAAAAAAAAAAATTTTTTTTTGAAAAAATAAAAAATAAGAGTGACCTCAAAAATAAGTGAAGGAGGTGCCTGGGGGCAGGGGATGAAAAGACACAATGCTGTTTGCAATACTAGAAAGGCCAGAGTGCAGCCACACTTCAGCAAAGAAGCACTGGGGGACTTGCTGCCTGGGTTCCCAATTCTCAGCTTTCCCGAACTTTGCCAGAGGAGTCATTTCCTCAGCTTCAAGCACCGCTGAGCCAGAACATGGCCTGGAAGGCAGGGTGGCAGAGCCCTCTAGTGGTGAGAATCTCCAATGGCAGCCTCCAAGCCCGCTGCTCAATGGACAGCCCCTTAGCAGGGGAGTTGGGTTCCAGATAAAGCCCAAGAGGTGGAAATCTTATCAGATGCCCTCGGCCTCCCCTGCAGGATGCCAAACAGGAGAACAGAGCCAACGTCTTTTCATAAGCCGGAGACTGCCACTCTTGGAGGCTACCAGGAGCATGGGGACAGTGACCCCCCCCCCAAGTAGGACCCAGGACCTGCCCCACTGCATCCTTTTCTAAGCCAGAGATGAACATCAGGATGCTGGGGGGGGGCTGCAGTGACACCAAAAAAACCCAAAAAACCCTGCATCCCAGCCAGGCACCCTGCAGAGTAGGGGCACACTGACCTCCCTTCTCCCTGGGTTCTGTTCTCCACTTCCGGGAGGGAGAGATGAAAGGAAAATTCCACCTCCTGCTTAACTCTGACAGACACCTGCATCTGTGCCTAAACAGCAGCTGTGACTGTCCACACAGGTGTCAGTGGCTGTATCCCCGTTAACATCTGGGGCTGTCCACATAGGTGTCAGTGGCTGCATCCCCATTAACATCTGGGGCTGTCCACACAGGGTCAGTGGCTGCATCCCCGTTAACATCTGGGGCTGTCCACACAGGTGTCAGTGGCTGCATCCCCGTTAACATCTGGGGCTGTCCACGCAAGTGTCAGTGGCTGCATCCCCGTTAACATCTGTGACTGTCCACACAGGTGTCAGTGGCTGCATCCCCGTTAACATCTGGGGCTGTCCACACAGGTGTCAGTGGCTGCATCCCCATTAATATCTGGGGCTGTCCACACAGGTGTCAGTGGCTGCATCCCTGTTAACATCTGGGGCTGGACAGTGTGCTTCTGTGTCTCACCTGAATCCCGTCCAGACGTCTAACATCTTTGGCCATCTGTCCTGAGTCAGGCCCTGCGTCTGACATGAGCTAACCCCAGGGGCGCATCCCACCTCTTCTCTGTAAGCCCAGCTGTCCCCTGTGTGGCTGCATGTGAGGTGCCTGTGCCCACCGGAACTGCAGCTCACTGCCATCATTTAGTTCCAGGTCAGGTGCAACGCGTTTGGTCTTCCCAGCATTCCAGAATCTGAGACAAGGGGGATGGAGAGTTCAAAACCACCCCAGGCTTCATAATCGAGATCCTATCTTCAAAGACAAAAAAAAAAAATAAAAAAAAAAAATAAAAAAGGTTGGCTGACTGTTTTGGCAATCAAACTCTCAGGCTTCTTGGGCACTTGCCTCCTGAATGGCATTTAGAGGTTCTCAGGGCCCTGAGAGAGCCAGCATGCTCTCTTAGTGGCACATCTGCCTCTTGAACAAACACTAGGTCTTGCTGCACAGGGCTGTCACTGGAACTGGTACATAAGAAAAGCAGTCCTGTGGAGGGTGACAGGTGGAGGGGACAGGCCTTAACAGGCAGGCCAGGGAAAGAGAAGAGTTCCCATGTTCTAGATGGTTCTTGATGTGCAGACTCTGAGGCCTTCCACATCCACCAGGCCCAGCCTTTGCTGCACAGGCACCCAATGGAGCTAGCTCTCTTTCCAGTGGGGTCAGAGGCTGCAAGGAAGCCTGGCCGCCTCTGGGATGAGCACAGAGTCCTGCCACAGGGCAGTGTTCCCATGCAGGGCCTCCTTGGTGTCACCATGCCTCCCTGTGCTCAGGAGAAGGTGACTTTCTGCTTGGGTCAAGAGCTAAGAATGGTTTTCACGATTTTAAGCAGCTGGAGGGGAGGCCCAAAGAACTTAGGACACCAGGTTGTGACACTTGAAAATCAAATGGTGATTGACGTCATAAAATTTTATTGGTGCATGGCCACGCTCCCTCATTTACATAGGCCCTGGCTGTTTTACAGCTCCATGCCTTAAGACCATCTGGTCTGCAGAACTCAATTATCTCCACCAGAAAACACTTAAACATTTGTCCAGCCCAGCCATGCTGTCTGCTCCTAAAGCAAACCTTTACACACAGGCGTCAATAACTGCCACACTTCAGAGGGAAATTCAGATTAACCTCAAGATAGACGTCAAGCCCATCCAGTTCCATGTGTGTCTTGAGGGAGGGGGAAGCTGGTCCTAGCCCTTGAAGGAAGCCTGGGTTTAAAGGGAGAGGTTTGCAAGCAGCGGCTTCCTCTAACCTATGCTCTTGTGTTCTGAGTGGGGTACACTGTAGGAATACAGGGTTTTCACATGATTGACACACAAGATCTTAGTCTTCCTGTCTCCAGATTGCTCTGCCCAGGGCCACCTCCAGTCCCCATTGGTTGTTGTCTTGTAGTTCGCTGTCCTAGGGCTTTATTAAAAAAAAAAAAAAAAAAAAAAAAAAAAAAAAAACTCTCAAACCTCTGAGGATCATGAGAAATCCCACCTGCTGGCAGGATTAAACCTTCTGGGCATGGAATTTGGCCAGAACTGTTGGTTGAAAGTGACAGAAACCCAACTCAAATTGACTTTTAAGAGCTGGAGAAGCTACTCAGTAAGTGCTCAGTGTGCAGATGTGAGGACCTGAGTTTGGATCCCAGCACCCACATAAACAGCCACCTATAACCCGACATCTATAACCAAACCCAAACCAGGGGAAGAGATAGGGTAGCTGGGGGGTGCTGGTTCCCAGCCTAGCTCCAGGCTCAGTGAGAGACCCTGTCTCAAAAAATAAGGTGTAAGGACTAGCAGGATGACTCTGGGCTGGCCTGGGCTCCTCAGCAAGCCTGACCCTTCCACCTACCTTTCTTTCCAGAACCTGAAGCGAGTGGCGGAGGTGTGGATGGATGAGTATGCAGAGTACATATACCAGCGCAGACCGGAGTACCGCCACCTCTCAGCTGGGGATGTCGTGGCCCAGAAAAAGCTCCGAAGCTCCCTCAACTGCAAGAGCTTCAAGTGGTTTATGACCAAGATTGCCTGGGACCTGCCCAAGTTCTACCCACCCGTGGAGCCCCCAGCCGCGGCATGGGGGGAGGTGAGTGTGGATGGAGGGACTGGGCACAGACACCAAGAGAATGTGCCCAGTAAAGCCTAAATGTCACAGTCCTTTCTTCTCTTTCTCTCTTGGACCCTGTCATGGTGGGGCTGATTTTTTATTTCTGTTTGTGTTTTATTGTGCTGTTGAGTGTTCTGAAAATTTAAACTGGGTCAGCATCCATTTCACCTTTTGACTATGAGACACTGCTGGGTTTGGGCCCTTTGGCTTACAGTGCCAGGGACGGGGAACCCAGGACCTTGCACATTCTAAGCCGTGCTCTTCAAGTGAACCATGTTCCCAGCCCATGGAGCCCATTGGAAATGCAGACTAAGAGTATAGAGGTTAGGGTTGAGTTGTAATGTCCACATCTCCATCTCGTCCTCCTGTGGACTACAGGATTTCTCACCAGAACCTCCGGAGCCCATGTGAGACTAACTCCACTGTCACCACCTCGCCTCTTGGTGCTGTGTGCGCCCTAAGCAAATCTGCAGCCCAGAGCTCCCACCTGACCCTCCAGCCTTCATGGCTGAGGTATGGGCCAGGGCCACTTTTGTTCTCTGGAGTGGGCCGGGGAGACCTCCTGCTTCCTCGTGCCATTCCCTTGCCCTAAAGGATAATTCTAGATGGATGGCAAAAGATTGCATCCTTCTCAAATAGCTTCCAAGACACTGTTCCCTGCCGGACACCTGCCCCTTAGGCCCCTGGAATGCAGGTCAAATTGGATCCTGGATCTGCTGGGTGGAATGCTCTCAGTGCGAGGCCATAGAAGGACTTTGGCCTCCCTCCTTCCTTCCTCACCTTCCCAGACTTCAGGAAGATTGTCACTGGGGAGCTTCTGGGATCCTGTCCATCACAGTCAGGAGGACCTCCAGCAGCCTGGGGCAAGCCCTTCTAAGGAAGTTCAGAGTTCAGCCTGTCTTGGATTTCTGCCTCAGTCTCCTCACCACCCAGCAGGGCCCAGTGGACACCTTGCAGTGCGTCAGTGGTTGCTCTTCATTTCTGCCCTCAGATTCGCAACGTGGGCACAGGACTGTGCACAGACACCAAGCACGGCACTTTGGGCTCACCGCTGAGGCTTGAGACCTGCATTCGGGGCCGTGGGGAGGCTGCCTGGAACAGCATGCAGGTAAGGGCCACCCAAAGGGACTCCCAGGTCCTCACACATTTGTCAACCAGAGGATGAGTCTCAGAGCTCCCAGAGCACCATGGGAAGGGAGTAGGGAATTCCTGCATATGATAGATACCACTGTTCATCTGGACTGTCCTATAAACTCCCACCCTCATGCCTGTTACCAATAGGCAACTTTTGGCTCATTTTAGTGGGGTGTGTGTGTGTGTGTGTGTGTGTGTGTGGTTTTTTTATTATTATTATTATTATTATTATTATTATTATTATTATTATTATTATTTTACATGCAATGGTGTCAGGTCCCCTGAAACTGGAGTTACAGACCGGTGTGAGCTGTGATGTGGGTGCTGAGATTTGAACCCCAGGTCCTCTGGATGAGCAGTCAGTGCCCCTAACCACTGAGCCATCTCTCCAGCCCCGTTTACTCTGGTTTCTGTATAACTGAGTGTCATGTTCTGAGTGCTTTATAAAGCATGGAGGTTGATTTAGCTTTCAGTTCTCATGGTTCTGTAGATTCAAGAACGTGACACCAGCCTCTAGCCAGCTCTCTTGAGGACCTTTCCACAGGGTAATGACTCACAGAGGACACTGCCTTGGAAGGCGGCATGCGCTGCCTGCCCTGCATCTGTCTTCCTCAGCTTCTAAAATCACTAAACGGGGCTGGCTGGTGAGGTGGCCCAGCCGGTAAAGGTGCATGCTTGCCTTGCAAGGCTAAAAACCTGGGTTCAATCCCCAGAGCTCAGGGTAGAAGGTGAGAACCAAATCCCAAAAGTTTCCCCTGACCAACACACTCATGCCATGGCACATACAACACACGGGGAGAGAAAGAGAGAGAGTACTAAAATAATTTTTTTGGCAGGCGGTGGTGGCCCATGCCTTTAATCCCAGCACTCAGGAGGCAGAGGCAGGCAGATCTCTGTGAGTTCGAGGCCAGCCTGGTCTACAGAGTGAGTTCCAGGACAGCCAAGAGAAACCTTGTCTCGAAAAATCAAAATAATAATAATAATAGTAATTTTTTGAGACAGGGTCTCATGATATAGCCCTGGCTGTCATGGAACTTGCTATCTAGGCCAGATCAGCCCCCAAATCAGAGATCCTTCTGCCTTTTTGCCTCCTGAGTGCTGGAATTAAAGGCGAGCACCACGCCCAGCCTATAAATATAAATTTAAACAAAAAACACTGGGAAACAAAGTGCTCAGCTACAAGAGTCCCTGCCTAGCATGTGCCAAGCCCTGGATTTAATCCTCAACACCCCATAACTGGCCGTGGTGGCACACGCCTGTAATTAATCCCAGCACTCTGGAGGCTGTGGCAGGAGGTGGGAGATCAAGGCCAGCCAGTGCAATGTGAGACCTTGTTTCAATAAGAAAGTAACAGCAGTAACATCTCTTTGATGTGTTGGCATAGATTCCTCTGAGGAGAGCTGGGTCACGGATAGTAGGCTGGTTTTCGTGTTTGAGGCCCCGTCACACCGATTTTCATAGGGGCCACACTAACTTGAATTCTTCCCCAGGGTAGCGGAGCTCCTGGCCCTGCATCCTTGCAGGCTTCTGTTGGCATTTGTTCTCATGTTGATAGAAATTAAAAACACAAGCCGGGCGTGGTGGCGCACACCTTTGATCCCAGCACTCAGAGGCAGAGTCAGGCGGGTCTCTGTGAGTTCGAGCCCAGCCTGGTCTACAGAGTGAGTTCCAGGACAAGCTCCAAAGCTACACAGAGAAACCCTGTCTCGGAGAAAACAAACAAACACAAATGTAGTAAAGCATAAGCAGCGTTAACTGCTCAGGCTTCTAACAAAATTCGCGAGAGACCTGAGCCCTGCACGCGGCAAACCCTGCTGTCAGAAATTGGAGGTGTGAATAAATGAAGGTTGGCCACTGTTGGCTGTCCTTTCTAAGCCGCTGGGTAAATTCAGCACAATTCCAGCCTTCTAGGGACTTCTCAGTGTGTAGCCCTGGCTGGCCTGGAACCCCACTATGTAGCCAAAGACTTGCGCACAAATGGTCCTAGTGGCCTGCTTTGTAAACCAAAATCTGGAGCCAGCCCAGACATCACCAGAGGCAGACAGGACAGTAACGTCAGGGAGCGAGCTGTTGGTAAATGTGCTGGCAGCCAGAGTGACCACAGTGAGATCAAGTTAAAAAGAAAGGAAGGCAGACAGACAAAGGGGGAGGACATACTGTGAGTCCAGTTTTAGAGAATTCTAGAAGTTGCAACTGAATCTCTAGTAAGAGAAAGCAGATCTCTGGTGGCCTGGGGACACCATGAGGGGACTGGAGGGAGACTGGGCCAGGGAGCACAGGGACCCTGGAGAGGGGCAGGCTTGTTATCTTTGGGGTGGCTTTAGGCAGTCCAAGCACACCAGCTGTGCACTTTCATTGTGGACAGAGTATCGGCGGTTAGTAAAGCTGTGGAAAGGTGTGGGGGTTGGGAGATTAGGGGAGCATTAATAAGCTAAATTCAGGAAGTGGATCCAGCTTGGATCTTCATTCAGAATGGGAAGTCCACTGGGTGTCTAGTGGTACCAAGGTCTCTGGGGAGACTTCCTCTCATTAGAGTGGTGCTTGCTGAAGCTTCTGACTTGTTACTTTGTCTGGGATGCACTTGAGAACACAGTAGGAGCAGCAGCAAGGCGATAGGATTGACTGGGAGTTGATACCTTTTAACGCTGAATGACTAGGAGATGGAGAGATGGAGAGATGGCTCAGCAGTTAAAAGAACGTACTGTTCTTACAGAAGACCCAGATTCGTTTCCCAGCAGCCACACTGGGCAGCTCACAACCCTCTATAATTCCAGCTCCAGAGTCTCTAGCACCCTCTTCTGGTCGTTGCAGGCACTGCACTCACATGCACAGACACACTCATACACATAATAAATAAAAGTAAATCTCCTCTTAAAAGTTAAGGCTGGCTTATTAGAACAGGAGATAGAGTCAACAAACTCTTTTTCAGACCCCTGAGTTAATTTTTCCTAACTCAAAACAAAGCAAAAGCCCAACATTTCAGTGCATGCCTGTAATGCCAGCACTCAGGAGGCTGAAGCAGGAGTTCACAGAGTTCAGAGCCAGCCTGGGCTACAGAGTAGAAGCCTGTTTCAACAGTAGTAAATAATAAATAAAAATGGCCAAGCAAGCCAGGCATGGTAGCACATGCCTGTAATTTCAGTACCTGGGAGCTGGAGGCAGGAAGAGCAGGAATTCAAGATTATCCCTGGCTACATAACACGATTGGGGCCATCAAACAGTAGACTCCATCTCAAAAGACAAGCTAAGTAAGCAAAGAGGGACACTCTCAGTGCTTGCTCCCTTTCTACCGATGTCCCTATGCGTGCAGGTCTTCACCTTCACCTGGAGGGAGGACATCCGGCCTGGAGACCCTCAGCACACCAAGAAGCTCTGCTTCGACGCTGTCTCCCACACTAGCCCAGTCACCCTCTACGACTGCCACAGCATGAAAGGCAACCAGCTGTGGAAATACCGCAAGGTGGGGAGCGGTGGGGGAGGGGGGTGTGGACATACCGCAAGGTGGGGAGCGGTGTGGGAGGGGGAGTGTGGAAACACCGCAAGGTGGGGAGCGGTGTGGGAGGGGAGCAGACCACTTGCTTGTGAGGTTGTCTTAGGATGGCAGTGCCTCCTGCTTCTCCCTGCAGATCCAGCCCACTCATCCTCTCTGCTGTTAATCTAGCCCTGAGAGAGAGTAGAAACCCAGATTCATGCGTTTTAACAAGAAAGCCACCTGGCGGTGGCGGCAGCACACGCAAGCACGTCTTTAGTCCCAGTATTTGGGAGGCAGAGGCAGGTGGATTTCTGTGAGTTCAAGGCCAGCCTGGTCTACAGAGCTTATTCTAGGACAGCCGAGGCTACATAAAGAAACCCTGTCTCAAAAAGGAAGGAGGGAAGGAAGGAAGGAAGGAAGGAAGGA